>JARPMJ010001209.1:165000-179801 GCA_033366665.1 Phoxinus dragarum | reverse complement strand
AAGTGTGTGTGAAAACACCCTCACCTCAACTCAGAGGACCAGAAGTGTGTGTGAAAACCCCCTCACATCAACTCAGACCACCAGAAGTGTGTGTGAAAACACCCTCACCTCAACTCAGAGGACCAGAAGTGTGTGAAAACCCCTCACATTAACTCAGACCACCAGGAGTGTGTGTGAAAACCCCCTCACATCAACTCAGAGGACCAGAAGTGTGTGTGAAAACACCCCTCACATCAACTCAGAGGACCAGAAGTGTGTGTGAAAACACCCTCGACATCAACTCAGACCACCAGGAGTGTGTGTGAAAACCCCCTCACATCAACTCAGAGGACCAGAAGTGTGTGTGAAAACACCCTCACATCAACTCAGACCACCAGAAGTGTGTGTGAAAACACCCTCACATCAACTCAGAGGACCAGAAGTGTGTGTGAAAACACCCTCACATCAACTCAGACCACCAGAAGTGTGTGTGAAAACACCCTCACATCAACTCAGAGCACCAGAAGTGTGTGTGAAAACCCCCTCACATCAACTCAGAGGACCAGAAGTGTGTGTGAAAACACCCTCACATCAACTCAGAGGACCAGAAGTGTGTGTGAAAACACCCTCACATCAACTCAGAGGACCAGAAGTGTGTGTGAAAACACCCTCACATCAACTAAGACCACCAGGAGTGTGTGTGAAAACACCCTCACATCAACTCAGAGGACCAGAAGTGTGTGAAAACACCCTCACATCAACTAAGACCACCAGAAGTGTGTGTGAAAACACCCTCACATCACTCAGAGGACCAGAAGTGTGTGTGAAAACACCCTCACATCAACTAAGACCACCAGAAGTGTGTGTGAAAACACCCTCACATCAACTAAGAGCACCAGAAGTGTGTGTGAAAACCCCCCTCACATCAAAACTCAGAGGACCAGAAGTGTGTGTGAAAACACCCTCACATCAACTCAGAGGACCAGAAGTGTGTGTGAAAACACCCTCACATCAACTCAGAGGACCAGAAGTGTGTGTGAAAACACCCTCACATCAACTCAGAGGACCAGAAGTGTGTGTGAAAACACCCTCACATCAACTCAGACCACCAGGAGTGTGTGTGAAAACCCCCTCACATCAACTCAGACCACCAGAAGTGAGTGTGAAAACACCCTCACATCAACTCAGAGGACCAGAAGTGGTGTGTAAAAACACCCTCACCTCAACTCAGAGGACCAGAAGTGTGTGTGAAAAACCCCCTCACATCAACTCAGAGGACCAGAAGTGTGTGTGAAAACACCCTCACATCAACTCAGAGCACCAGAAGTGTGTGTGAAAACACCCTCACCTCAACTCAGACCATCAGGAGTGTGTGTGAAAACACCCTCAAATCAACTCAGAGGACCAGAAGTGTGTGTGAAAACCCCCTCAAATCAACACAGAGGACCAGAAGTGTGTGAAAACACCCTCAAATCCACTCAGGAGACCAGAAGTGTGTGTGAAAACACCCTCACATCAACTCAGAAGACCAGAAGTGTGTGTGAAAACACCCTCACATCAACTCAGAGCACCAGAAGTGTGTGTGAAAACACCCTCACCTCAACTCAGACCATCAGGAGTGTGTGTGAAAACACCCTCAAATCAACTCAGAGGACCAGAAGTGTGTGAAACACCCTCAAATCCACTCAGGAGACCAGAAGTGTGTGTGAAAACACCCTCACATCAACTCAGACCACCAGAAGTGTGTGTGAAAACCCCCTCACATCAACTCAGAGGACCAGAAGTGTGTGTGAAAACACCCTCACATCAACTCAGAGGACCAAAGTGTGTGTGAAAAACACCCTCACATCAACTCAGACCACCAGGAGTGTGTGTGAAAACCCCCCTCACATCAACTCAGAGGACCAGGAGTGTGTGTGAAAACACCTCACCTCAACTCAGAGCACCAGGAGTGTGTGTGAAAACACCCTCACCTCAACTCAGAGGACCAGGAGTGTGTGTGAAAACCCCGTCACCTCAACTCAGAGGACCAGAAGTGTGTGAAAACACCCTGAAATCCACCCAGAGGACCAGAAGTGTGTGAAAACACCCTCACCTCAACTCAGAGGACCAGAAGTGGTGTGTGAAAACACCCTCACCTCAACTCAGAGGACCAGAAGTGTGTGTGAAAACACCCTCACATCAACTCAGACCACCCAGGAGTGTGTGTGAAAACCCCCTCACATCAACTCAGAGGACCAGGAGTGTGTGTGAAAACACCGTCACCTCAACTCAGAGCACCAGGAGTGTGTGTGAAAACACCCTCACCTCAACTCAGAGCACCAGGAGTGTGTGTGAAAACACCCTCACCTCAACTCAGAGCACCAGGAGTGTGTGTGAAAACACCCTCAAATAAACTCAGAGGACCAGAAGTGTGTGTGAAAACCCCCTCACCTCAACTCAAAGCACCAGGAGTGTGTGTGAAAACACCCTCACATCAACTCAGACCACAAGGAGTGTGTGTGAAAACTCCCTCACATCAACTCAGACCACCAGAAGTGTGTGTGAAAACACCCTCACATCAACTCAGAGGACCAGAAGTGTGTAAAAACACCCTCACCTCAACTCAGAGGACCAGAAGGTGTGTGAAAACCCCCTCACATCAACTCAGAGGACCAGAAGTGTGTGTGAAAACACCCTCACATCAACTCAGACCACCAGGAGTGTGTGTGAAAACACCCTCACATCAACTCAGACCACCAGAAGTGTGTGTGAAAACACCCTCACATTAACTCAGACCACCAGAAGTGTGTGTGAAAACACCCTCACATCAACTCAGAGGACCAGAAGTGTGTGTGAAAACACCCTCACATCAACTCAGACCACCAGGAGTGTGTGTGAAAACTCCCTCACATCAACTCAGAGGACCAGAAGTGTGTGTGAAAACACCCTCACATCAACTCAGAGGACCAGAAGTGTGTGTGAAAACACCCTCACATCAACTCAGAGCACCAGAAGTGTGTGTGAAAACACCCTCACCTCAACTCAGACCATCAGGAGTGTGTGTGGAAAACACCCTCAAATCAACTCAGAGGACCAGAAGTGTGTGAAAACACCCTTAAATCCACTCAGGAGACCAGAAGTGTGTGTGAAAACACCCTCAAATCAACTCAGAGGACCAGAAGTGTGTGGCGAAAACACGCTCACCTCAACTCAGAGGGCCAGAAGTGTGTGTGAAAACATCCTCAAATCAACTCAGAGGACCAGAAGTGTGTGTGAAATCACCCTCAAATCAACTCAGAGGACCAGAAGTGTGTGTGAAAACACCCTCAAATCAACTAAGAGGACCAGAAGTGTGTCTGAAAACACCCTCAAATAACTCAGAGGACCAGAAGTGTGTGTGAAAACACCCTCACATCAACTCAGACCACCAGGAGTGTGTGTGAAAACTCCCTCACATCAACTCAGACCACCAGAAGTGTGTGTGAAAACACCCTCACATCAACTCAGAGGACCAGAAGTGTGTGTGAAAACCCCCTCAAATCAACACAGAGGACCAGAAGTGTGTGTGAAAACACCCTCACATCAACTCAGAGGACCAGAAGTGTGTGTGAAAACACCCTCACATCAACTCAGACCACCAGAAGTGTGTGTGAAAACACCCTCACATCAACTCAGACCACCAGAAGTGTGTGTGAAAACCCCCTCACATCAACTCAACCACCAGAAGTGTGTGTGAAAACCCCCTCACATTAACTCAGACCACCAGGAGTGTGTGTGAAAACCCCCTCACATCAACTCAGAGGACCAGAAGTGTGTGTGAAAACACCCTCACATCAACTCAGACCACCAGGAGTGTGTGTGAAAACTCCCTCACATCAACTCAGACCACCAGAAGTGTGTGTAAAAACACCCTCACCTCAACTCAGAGGACCAGAAGTGTGTGTGAAAACCCCCTCACATCAACTCAGAGGACCAGAAGTGTGTGTGAAAACACCCTCACATCAACTCAGAGCACCAGGAGTGTGTGTGAAAACTCCCTCACATCAACTCAGAGGACCAGAAGTGTGTGTAAAAACACCCTCACCTCAACTCAGAGGACCAGAAGTGTGTGTGAAAACCCCCTCACATCAACTCAGAGGACCAGAAGTGTGTGTGAAAACACCCTCACATCAACTCAGAGCACCAGAAGTGTGTGTGAAAACACCCTCACCTCAACTCAGACCATCAGGAGTGTGTGTGAAAACACCCTCAAATCAACTCAGAGGACCAGAAGTGTGTGAAAACACCCTCAAATCAACTCAGAGGACCAGAAGTGTGTGTGAAAACACCCTCAAATCAACTCAGAGGACCAGAAGTGTGTGTGAAAACAGCCTCACATCAACTCAGAGGACCAGAAGTGTGTGTGAAAACACCCTCAAATCAACTCAGAGGACCAGAAGTGTGTGTGAAAACACCCTCACATCAACTCAGAGGACCAGAAGTGTGTGAAAACACCCTGAAATCCACCCAGAGGACCAGAAGTGTGTGAAAACACCCTCACCTCAACTCAGAGGACAAGAAGTGTGTGTGAAAACACCCTCACATCAACTCAGACCACCAGGAGTGTGTGTGAAAACCCCCTCACATCAACTCAGAGCACCAGGAGTGTGTGTGAAAACACCCTCACATCAACTCAGACCACCAGGAGTGTGTGTGAAAACCCCGTCACCTCAACTCAGAGGACCAGGAGTGTGTGTGAAAACCCCGTCACCTCAACTCAGAGGACCAGGAGTGTGTGTGAAAACCCCGTCACCTCAACTCAGAGCACCAGGAGTGTGTGTGAAAACACCCTCACCTCAACTCAGAGCACCAGGAGTGTGTGTGAAAACACCCTCACCTCAACTCAGAGCACCAGGAGTGTGTGTGAAAACACCCTCAAATAAACTCAGAGGACCAGAAGTGTGTGTGAAAACACCCTCACCTCAACTCAGAGGACCAGAAGTGTGTGTGAAAACCCCCTCACATTAACTCAGACCACCAGAAGTGTGTGTGAAAACACCCTCACCTCAACTCAGACCATCAGGAGTGTGTGTGAAAACACCCTCAAATCAACTCAGAGGACCAGAAGTGTGTGAAAACACCCTTAAATCCACTCAGGAGACCAGAAGTGTGTGTGAAAACACCCTCAAATCAACTCAGAGGACCAGAAGTGTGTGCGAAAACACGCTCACCTCAACTCAGAGGGCCAGAAGTGTGTGTGAAAACATCCTCAAATCAACTCAGAGGACCAGAAGTGTGTGTGAAAACACCCTCAAATCAACTCAGAGGACCAGAAGTGTGTGTGAAAACACCCTCAAATCAACTAAGAGGACCAGAAGTGTGTCTGAAAACACCCTCACATCAACTCAGAGCACCAGAAGTGTGTGTGAAAACACCCTCACCTCAACTCAGACCATCAGGAGTGTGTGTGAAAACACCCTCAAATCAACTCAGAGGACCAGAAGTGTGTGAAAACACCCTCAAATCCACTCAGGAGACCAGAAGTGTGTGTGAAAACACCCTCACCTCAACTCAGAGGACCAGAAGTGTGTGTGAAAACACCCTCACATCAACTCAGACCACCAGAAGTGTGTGTGAAAACCCCCTCACATCAACTCAGAGGACCAGAAGTGTGTGTGAAAACACCCTCACATCAACTCAGAGGACCAAAGTGTGTGTGAAAACACCCTCAAATCAACTCAGAGGACCAGAAGTGTGTGAAAACACCCTGAAATCCACCCAGAGGACCAGAAGTGTGTGAAAACACCCTCACCTCAACTCAGAGGACCAGAAGTGTGTGTGAAAACACCCTCACCTCAACTCAGAGGACCAGAAGTGTGTGTGAAAACACCCTCACATCAACTCAGACCACCAGGAGTGTGTGTGAAAACCCCCTCACATCAACTCAGAGGACCAGGAGTGTGTGTGAAAACACCGTCACCTCAACTCAGAGCACCAGGAGTGTGTGTGAAAACACCCTCACCTCAACTCAGAGCACCAGGAGTGTGTGTGAAAACACCCTCACCTCAACTCAGAGCACCAGGAGTGTGTGTGAAAACACCCTCAAATAAACTCAGAGGACCAGAAGTGTGTGTGAAAACCCCCTCACCTCAACTCAAAGCACCAGGAGTGTGTGTGAAAACACCCTCACATCAACTCAGAGGACCAGAAGTGTGTGTGAAAACACCCTCACATCAACTCAGAGCACCAGAAGTGTGTGTGAAAACACCCTCACCTCAACTCAGACCATCAGGAGTGTGTGTGAAAACACCCTCAAATCAACTCAGAGGACCAGAAGTGTGTGAAAACACCCTTAAATCCACTCAGGAGACCAGAAGTGTGTGTGAAAACACCCTCAAATCAACTCAGAGGACCAGAAGTGTGTGCGAAAACACGCTCACCTCAACTCAGAGGGCCAGAAGTGTGTGTGAAAACATCCTCAAATCAACTCAGAGGACCAGAAGTGTGTGTGAAAACACCCTCAAATCAACTCAGAGGACCAGAAGTGTGTGTGAAAACACCCTCAAATCAACTAAGAGGACCAGAAGTGTGTCTGAAAACACCCTCAAATAAACTCAGAGGACCAGAAGTGTGTGTGAAAACACCCTCACATCAACTCAGACCACCAGGAGTGTGTGTGAAAACTCCCTCACATCAACTCAGACCACCAGAAGTGTGTGTGAAAACACCCTCACATCAACTCAGAGGACCAGAAGTGTGTGTGAAAACCCCCTCAAATCAACACAGAGGACCAGAAGTGTGTGTGAAAACACCCTCACATCAACTCAGAGGACCAGAAGTGTGTGTGAAAACACCCTCACATCAACTCAGACCACCAGAAGTGTGTGAAAACACCCTCACATCAACTCAGACCACCAGGAGTGTGTGTGAAAACACCCTCACATCAACTCAGACCACCAGAAGTGTGTGTGAAAACCCCCTCACATCAACTCAGACCACCAGAAGTGTGTGTGAAAACCCCCTCACATCAACTCAGACCACCAGAAGTGTGTGTGAAAACCCCCTCACATTAACTCAGACCACCAGGAGTGTGTGTGAAAACCCCCTCACATCAACTCAGAGGACCAGAAGTGTGTGTGAAAACACCCTCACATCAACTCAGACCACCAGGAGTGTGTGTGAAAACTCCCTCACATCAACTCAGACCACCAGAAGTGTGTGTGAAAACACCCTCACATCAACTCAGAGGACCAGAAGTGTGTGTAAAAACACCCTCACCTCAACTCAGAGGACCAGAAGTGTGTGTGAAAACCCCCTCACATCAACTCAGAGGACCAGAAGTGTGTGTGAAAACACCCTCACATCAACTCAGAGCACCAGAAGTGTGTGTGAAAACACCCTCACCTCAACTCAGACCATCAGGAGTGTGTGAAAACACCCTCAAATCAACTCAGAGGACCAGAAGTGTGTAAAAACACCCTCAAATCCACTCAGGAGACCAGAAGTGTGTGTGAAAACACCCTCACCTCAACTCAGAGCACCAGAAGTGTGTGTGAAAACACCCTCAAATCAACTCAGAGGACCAGAAGTGTGTGTGAAAACACCCTCACATCAACTCAGACCACCAGAAGTGTGTGTGAAAACCCCCTCACATCAACTCAGAGGACCAGAAGTGTGTGAAAACACCCTGAAATCCACCCAGAGGACCAGAAGTGTGTGAAAACACCCTCACCTCAACTCAGAGGACCAGAAGTGTGTGTGAAAACACCCTCACCTCAACTCAGAGGACCAGAAGTGTGTGTGAAAACACCCTCACATCAACTCAGACCACCAGGAGTGTGTGTGAAAACCCCCTCACATCAACTCAGAGCACCAGGAGTGTGTGTGAAAACACCCTCACATCAACTCAGACCACCAGGAGTGTGTGTGAAAACACCCTCACCTCAACTCAGAGGACCAGGAGTGTGTGTGAAAACCCCGTCACCTCAACTCAGAGCACCAGGAGTGTGTGTGAAAACACCCTCACCTCAACTCAGAGCACCAGGAGTGTGTGTGAAAACACCCTCACCTCAACTCAGAGCACCAGGAGTGTGTGTGAAAACCCCCTCAAATAAACTCAGAGGACCAGAAGTGTGTGTGAAAACACCCTCACCTCAACTCAGAGCACCAGAAGTGTGTGTGAAAACCCCCTCACATCAACTCAGAGGACCAGAAGTGTGTGTGAAAACCCCCTCAACTCAACTCAGAGCACCAGGAGTGTGTTTGAAAACCCCCTCACATTAACTCAGAGGACCAGAAGTGTGTGTGAAAACACCCTCACATCAACTCAGAGCACCAGGAGTGTGTGTGAAAACCCCCTCACATCAACTCAGAGGACCAGAAGTGTGTGTGAAAACCCCCTCAACTCAACTCAGAGCACCAGGAGTGTGTTTGAAAACCCCCTCACATTAACTCAGAGGACCAGAAGTGTGTGTGAAAACACCCTCACATCAACTCAGAGCACCAGGAGTGTGTGTGAAAACCCCCTCACATCAACTCAGAGCACCAGAAGTGTGTGTGAAAACCCCCTCACATCAACTCAGAGGACCAGAAGTGTGTGTGAAAACACCCTCACATCAACTCAGAGGACCAGAAGTGTGTGTGAAAACACCCTCACATCAACTCAGACCACCAGGAGTGTGTGTGAAAACTCCCTCACATCAACTCAGACCACCAGAAGTGTGTGTGAAAACACCCTCACATCAACTCAGAGGACCAGAAGTGTGTGTAAAAACACCCTCACCTCAACTCAGAGGACCAGAAGTGTGTGTGAAAACCCCCTCACATCAACTCAGAGGACCAGAAGTGTGTGTGAAAACACCCTCACATCAACTCAGAGGACCAGAAGTGTGTGTGAAAACACCCTCACATCAACTCAGACCACCAGAAGTGTGTGTGAAAACACCCTCACATCAACTCAGACCACCAGGAGTGTGTGTGAAAACACCCTCACATCAACTCAGACCAACAGAAGTGTGTGTGAAAACCCCCTCACATCAACTCAGAGGACCAGAAGTGTGTGTGAAAACCCCCTCACATCAACTCAGACCACCAGAAGTGTGTGTGAAAACCCCCTCACATCAACTCAGACCAACAGAAGTGTGTGTGAAAACCCCCTCACATCAACTCAGAGGACCAGAAGTGTGTGTGAAAACACCCTCACATCAACTCAGAGGACCAGAAGTGTGTGAAAACACCCTGAAATCCACCCAGAGGACCAGAAGTGTGTGAAAACACCCTCACCTCAACTTAGAGGACCAGAAGTGTGTGTGAAAACACCCTCACCTCAACTCAGAGGACCAGAAGTGTGTGTGAAAACACCCTCACATCAACTCAGACCACCAGGAGTGTGTGTGAAAACCCCCTCACATCAACTCAGAGCACCATGAGTTTGTGTGAAAACACCCTCACATCAACTCAGACCACCAGGAGTGTGTGTGAAAACACCCTCACCTCAACTCAGAGGACCAGGAGTGTGTGTGAAAACACCGTCACCTCAACTCAGAGCACCAGGAGTGTGTGTGAAAACACCCTCACATTAACTCAGACCACCAGGAGTGTGTGTGAAAACCCCCTCACATCAACTCAGAGGACCAGAAGTGTGTGTGAAAACACCCTCACATCAACTCAGAGGACCAGAAGTGTGTGTGAAAACACCCTCACATCAACTCAGACCACCAGAAGTGTGTGTGAAAACACCCTCACATCAACTCAGACCACCAGGAGTGTGTGTGAAAACACCCTCACATCAAATCAGACCACCAGAAGTGTGTGTGAAAACCCCCTCACATCAACTCAGACCACCAGAAGTGTGTGTGAAAACCCCCTCACATCAACTCAGACCACCAGAAGGGTGTGTGAAAACACCCTCACATTAACTCAGACCACCAGAAGTGTGTGTGAAAACACCCTCACATCAACTCAGAGGACCAGAAGTGTGTGTGAAAACACCCTCAAATCAACTCAGAGGACCAGGAGTGTGTGTGAAAACCCCCTCACATCAACTCAGACCACCAGAAGTGTGTGTGAAAACACCCTCACATTAACTCAGACCACCAGAAGTGTGTGTGAAAACACCCTCACATCAACTCAGACCACCAGAAGTGTGTGTGAAAACCCCCTCACATCAACTCAGACCACCAGAAGTGTGTGTGAAAACCCCCTCACATCAACTCAGACCACCAGAAGTGTGTGTGAAAACACCCTCACATCAACTCAGACCACCAGAAGTGTGTGTGAAAACCCCCTCACATCAACTCAGACCACCAGAAGTGTGTGTGAAAACCCCCTCACATCAACTCAGACCACCAGGAGTGTGTGTGAAAACTCCCTCACATCAACTCAGAGGACCAGAAGTGTGTGTGAAAACACCCTCACATCAACTCAGAGCACCAGAAGTGTGTGTGAAAACACCCTCACCTCAACTCAGACCATCAGGAGTGTGTGTGAAAACACCCTCAAATCAACTCAGAGGACCAGAAGTGTGTGTGAAAACACGCTCACCTCAACTCAGAGGACCAGAAGTGTGTGTGAAAACATCCTCAAATCAACTCAGAGGACCAGAAGTGTGTGTGAAAACACCCTCACATCAACTCAGAGGACCAGAAGTGTGTCTGAAAACACCCTCAAATAAACTCAGAGGACCAGAAGTGTGTGTGAAAACACCCTCACCTCAACTCAGAGCACCAGAAGTGTGTGTGAAAACACCCTCACATCAACTCAGACCACCAGAAGTGTGTGTGAAAACCCCCTCACATCAACTCAGAGGACCAGAAGTGTGTGTGAAAACACCCTCACATCAACTCAGAGGATCAGAAGTGTGTGTGAAAACACCCTCACCTCAACTCAAGAGGACCAGAAGTGTGTGTGAAAACACCCTCACATCAACTCAGAGGACCAGAAGTGTGTGTGAAAACACCCTCACATCAACTCAGAGCACCAGGAGTGTGTGAAAACACCCTCACATCAACTCAGACCACCAGAAGTGTGTGTGAAAACAGCCTCACATCAACTCAGACCACCAGGAGTGTGTGTGAAAACACCCTCAAATCAAGTCAGAGGACCAGAAGTGTGTGAAAACACCCTGAAATCCACTCAGAGGACCAGAAGTGTGTGAAAACACCCTCACCTCAACTCAAGAGGACCAAAAGTGTGTGTGAAAACACCCTCACCTCAACTCAGAGGACCAGAAGTGTGTGTGAAAACCCCCTCACATCAACTCAGACCACCAGAAGTGTGTGTGAAAACACCCTCACATCAACTCAGACCACCAGAAGTGTGTGTGAAAACCCCCTCACATCAACTCAGACCACCAGAAGTGTGTGTGAAAACCCCCTCACATCAACTCAGACCACCAGAAGTGTGTGTGAAAACACCCTCACATTAACTCAGACCACCAGAAGTGTGTGTGAAAACACCCTCACATCAACTCAGACCACCAGGAGTGTGTGTGAAAACCCCCTCACATCAACTCAGACCACCAGAAGTGTGTGTGAAAACACCCTCACATTAACTCAGACCACCAGAAGTGTGTGTGAAAACACCCTCACATCAACTCAGACCACCAGGAGTGTGTGTGAAAACTCCCTCACATCAACTCAGAGGACCAGAAGTGTGTGTGAAAACACCCTCACATCAACTCAGAGGACCAGAAGTGTGTGTGAAAACACCCTCACATCAACTCAGAGCACCAGAAGTGTGTGTGAAAACACCCTCACCTCAACTCAGACCATCAGGAGTGTGTGTGAAAACACCCTTAAATCCACTCAGGAGACCAGAAGTGTGTGTGAAAACACCCTCAAATCAACTCAGAGGACCAGAAGTGTGTGTGAAAACACGCTCACCTCAACTCAGAGGACCAGAAGTGTGTGTGAAAACATCCTCAAATCAACTCAGAGGACCAGAAGTGTGTGTGAAAACACCCTCACATCAACTCAGAGGACCAGAAGTGTGTCTGAAAACACCCTCAAATAAACTCAGAGGACCAGAAGTGTGTGTGAAAACACCCTCACCTCAACTCAGAGCACCAGAAGTGTGTGTGAAAACACCCTCACATCAACTCAGACCACCAGAAGTGTGTGTGAAAACCCCCTCACATCAACTCTGAGGACGAGAAGTGTGTGTGAAAACACCCTCACATCAACTCAGAGGACCAGAAGTGTGTGTGAAAACACCCTCACCTCAACTCAGAGGACCAGAAGTGTGTGTGAAAACACCCTCACATCAACTCAGAGGACCAGAAGTGTGTGTGAAAACACCCTCACATCAACTCAGAGCACCAGGAGTGTGTGTGAAAACACCCTCACATCAACTCAGACCACCAGAAGTGTGTGTGAAAACAGCCTCACATCAACTCAGACCACCAGGAGTGTGTGTGAAAACACCCTCAAATCAAGTCAGAGGACCAGAAGTGTGTGAAAACACCCTGAAATCCACTCAGAGGACCAGAAGTGTGTGAAAACACCCTCACCTCAACTCAGACCACCAGAAGTGTGTGTGAAAACACCCTCACATCAACTCAGACCACCAGGAGTGTGTGTGAAAACACCCTCACATCAACTCAGACCACCAGGAGTGTGTGTGAAAACCCCCTCACCTCAACTCAGAGCACCAGGAGTGTGTGTGAAAACACCCTCACCTCAACTCAGAGGACCAGGAGTGTGTGTGAAAACACCGTCACCTCAACTCAGAGCATCAGGAGTGTGTGTGAAAACACCCTCACCTCAACTCAGAGGACCAGAAGTGTGTGTGAAAACACCCTCACATCAACTCAGAGCACCAGAAGTGTGTGTGAAAACACCCTCACCTCAACTCAGACCATCAGGAGTGTGTGTGAAAACACCCTTAAATCCACTCAGGAGACCAGAAGTGTGTGTGAAAACACCCCTCAAATCAACTCAGAGGACCAGAAGTGTGTGAAAACACGCTCACCTCAACTCAGAGGACCAGAAGTGTGTGTGAAAACATCCTCAAATCAACTCAGAGGACCAGAAGTGTGTGTGAAAACACCCTCACATCAACTCAGAGGACCAGAAGTGTGTCTGAAAACACCCTCAAATAAACTCAGAGGACCAGAAGTGTGTGTGAAAACACCCTCACCTCAACTCAGAGCACCAGAAGTGTGTGTGAAAACACCCTCACATCAACTCAGACCACCAGAAGTGTGTGTGAAAACCCCCTCACATCAACTCTGAGGACGAGAAGTGTGTGTGAAAACACCCTCACATCAACTCAGAGGACCAGAAGTGTGTGTGAAAACACCCTCACCTCAACTCAGAGGACCAGAAGTGTGTGTGAAAACACCCTCACATCAACTCAGAGGACCAGAAGTGTGTGTGAAAACACCCTCACATCAACTCAGAGCACCAGGAGTGTGTGTGAAAACACCCTCACATCAACTCAGACCACCAGAAGTGTGTGTGAAAACAGCCTCACATCAACTCAGACCACCAGGAGTGTGTGTGAAAACACCCTCAAATCAAGTCAGAGGACCAGAAGTGTGTGAAAACACCCTGAAATCCACTCAGAGGACCAGAAGTGTGTGAAAACACCCTCACCTCAACTCAAGAGGACCAGAAGTGTGTGTGAAAACACCCTCACCTCAACTCAGAGGACCAGAAGTGTGTGTGAAAACACCCTCACCTCAACTCAGAGGACCAGGAGTGTGTGTGAAAACACCCTCAAATCAACTCAGAGGACCAGAAGTGTGTGTGAAAACACCCTCACCTCAACTCAGAGCACCAGGAGTGTGTGTGAAAACACCCTCACCTCAACTCAGAGGACCAGAAGTGTGTGTGAAAACACCCTCACCTCAACTCAGAGCACCAGGAGTGTGTGTGAAAACACCCTCACCTCAACTCAGAGCACCAGGAGTGTGTGTGAAAACACCCTCACCTCAACTCAGAGCACCAGGAGTGTGTGTGAAAACACCCTCACCTCAACTCAGAGCACCAGGAGTGTGTGTGAAAACACCCTCAAATCAACTCAGAGGACCAGAAGTGTGTGTGAAAACACCCTCACCTCAACTCAGAGGACCAGAAGTGTGTGTGAAAACCCCCTCACCTCAACTCAGAGCACCAGGAGTGTGTGTGAAAACACCCTCAAATCAACTCAGAGCACCAGAAGTGTGTGTGAAAACACCCTCACCTCAACTCAGAGGACCAGAAGTGTGTGTGAAAACACCCTCACCTCAACTCAGAGCATCAGGAGTGTGTGTGAAAACACCCTCACATCAACTCAGAGCACCAGGAGTGTGTGTGAAAACACCCTCACCTCAACTCAGAGCACCAGGAGTGTGTGTGAAAACACCCTCAAATCAACTCAGAGCATCAGGAGTGTGTGTGAAAACACCCTCACATCAACTCAGAGGACCAGAAGTGTGTGTGAAAACACCCTCACCTCAACTCAGAGCATCAGGAGTGTGTGTGAAAACACCCTCACATCAACTCAGAGGACCAGGAGTGTGTGTGAAAACACCCTCACCTCAACTCAGAGCATCAGGAGTGTGTGTGAAAACACCCTCACATCAACTCAGAGGACCAGAAGTGTGTGTGAAAACACCCTCACCTCAACTCAGAGCACCAGGAGTGTGTGTGAAAACACCCTCACCTCAACTCAGAGCACCAGGAGTGTGTGTGAAAACACCCTCACCTCAACTCAGAGGACCAGAAGTGTGTGTGAAAACACCCTCACCTCAACTCAGAGCACCAGAAGTGTGTGTGAAAACACCCTCACATCAACTCAGAGCACCAGAAGTGTGTGTGAAAACACCCTCGCATCAACTCAGAGGACCAGAAGTGTGTGTGAAAACACCGTCACCTCAA
>JARPMJ010001209.1:147500-157500 GCA_033366665.1 Phoxinus dragarum | reverse complement strand
ACACAGAGACACACAGAGACACACAGAGACACACAGAGACACACAGAGACACACACACACACACACACACACACACACACACACACACACACACACACACACACACACCTTTGACCCGTCCACGCTGATGATGCGGTAGCTGTTGCGTGTGCTGTCGTAGAAGTACGAGACAGTAACGGCTTGTTTGCTGCCGGGAACCCAGTTCTTCTTGGTGGAGGGATCGATCTGGAAGACATGAGCTCTGGTGGTGAAGATCGGCTGCTCCCTGCGGGAAACACACACACACACACACACACTTTAAAATCACCATCATCATCAACTTCCGATTCTTCTGCTTTTCTTCATGACTGTTCAAATATTTAACATTTTGCATTCACATGAGAATAATTCTTTTATTATAATAAATATAAATCTTTTCTGATTGGTTATTGCGGTATAAGGGGCGGATCCTGAGATCTGATTGGTTTAGGCATTGTTAGACAGAATGCAGAGGGAACACACGGAGAGGAACACGCAGAGGAACACGCAGAGGAACACGCAGGAGGAACACGCGGAGAGGAACACACGGAGGAAAACGCAGAGGAACACGCAGAGGAACACGCAGGAGGAACACGCGGAGAGGAACACACGGAGGAAAACGCAGAGGAACACGCAGAGGAAAACGCAGAGGAAAACGCGGAGGAACACGCAGGAGGAACACGCGGAGGAACACGCGGAGGAACACGCGGAGGAACACGCGGAGGAACACGCAGAGGAACACGCGGAGGAACACGCAGGAGGAACACACGGAGAGGAACACGCAGAGGAACACGCAGAGGAACACGCAGAGGAACACGCAGAGGAACACGCAGAGGAACACGCGGAGGAACACGCAGGAGGAACACACGGAGAGGAACACGCAGAGGAACACGCAGAGGAACACGCAGAGGAACACGCAGAGGAACACGCAGAGGAACACGCAGAGGAACACGCGGAGGAACACGCAGGAGGAACACACGGAGAGGAACACGCAGAGGAACACGCAGAGGAACACGCAGAGGAACACGCAGAGGAACACGCGGAGGAACACGCAGAAGAACACACGGAGGAACACACGGAGGAACACACGGAGGAACACGCAGAGGAACACGCAGAGGAACACGCAGAGGAACACGCGGAGGAACACGCGGAGGAACACACGGAGGAACACGCGGAGGAACACACGGAGGAACACGCGGAGGAACACGCAGAGGAACACGCAGAGGAACACGCAGAGGAACACGCAGAGGAACACGCAGAGGAACACACGGAGGAACACACGGAGGAACACGCGGAGGAACACACGGAGGAACACACGGAGGAACACACGGAGGAACACGCGGAGGAACACACGGAGGAACACGCAGAGGAACACGCAGAGGAACACGCAGAGGAACACGCGGAGGAACACACGGAGGAACACACGGAGGAACACACGGAGGAACACACGGAGGAACACGCAGAGGAACACGCAGAGGAACACGCAGAGGAACACACGGAGGAACACACGGAGGAACACGCGGAGGAACACGCAGAGGAACACACAGAGGAACACGCAGAGGAACACGCAGAGGAACACACGGAGGAACACACGGAGGAACACGCGGAGGAACACGCAGAGGAACACACAGAGGAACACACGGAGGAACACACGGAGGAACACGCGGAGGAACACACGGAGGAACACGCAGAGGAACACGCAGAGGAACACACGGAGGAACACGCGGAGGAACACACGGAGGAACACGCGGAGGAACACGCAGAGGAACACGCAGAGGAACACGCAGAGGAACACGCAGAGGAACACACGGAGGAACACACGGAGGAACACGCGGAGGAACACGCAGAGGAACACACAGAGGAACACACGGAGGAACACACGGAGGAACACGCGGAGGAACACACGGAGGAACACGCAGAGGAACACGCAGAGGAACACGCAGAGGAACACACGGAGGAACACACGGAGGAACACGCGGAGGAACACGCGGAGGAACACGCAGAGGAACACGCAGAGGAACACGCAGAGGAACACGCAGAGGAACACACGGAGGAACACACGGAGGAACACGCGGAGGAACACGCAGAGGAACACACAGAGGAACACACGGAGGAACACACGGAGGAACACGCGGAGGAACACACGGAGGAACACGCAGAGGAACACGCAGAGGAACACGCGGAGGAACACGCGGAGGAACACACGGAGGAACACACGGAGGAACACGCGGAGGAACACGCAGAGGAACACGCAGAGGAACACGCGGAGGAACACACGGAGGAACACGCGGAGGAACACGCGGAGGAACACGCGGAGGAACACACGGAGGAACACACGGAGGAACACGCAGAGGAACACGCGGAGGAACACGCGGAGGAACACACGGAGGAACACACGGAGGAACACGCAGAGGAACACGCAGAGGAACACGCAGAGGAACACACGGAGGAACACGCGGAGGAACGCGCAGAAGAACACATGGAGGAACACGCGGAGGAACACATGGAGGAACACGCAGAAGAACACATGGAGGAACACATGGAGGAACACACGGAGGAACACACGGAGGAACACATGGAGGAACACGCAGAAGAACACATGGAGGAACACATGGAGGAACACACGGAGGAACACATGGAGGAACACGCAGAGGAACACACGGAGGAACACGCAGAAGAACACATGGAGGAACACGCGGAGGAACACGCAGAGGAACACGCAGAAGAACACATGGAGGAACACGCAGAGGAACACACAGAGGAACACATGGAGGAACACGCAGAGGAACACACGGAGGAACACGCAGAGGAACACACGGAGGAACACGCAGAGGAACACACGGAGGAACACACGGAGGAACACGCAGAGGAACACGCAGAGGAACACGCAGAGGAACACGCAGAGGAACACGCAGAGGAACACGCAGAGGAACACGCAGAGGAACACGCAGAGGAACACGCGGAGGAACACGCGGAGGAACACACGGAGGAACACACGGAGGAACACACGGAGGAACACATGGAGGAACACGCAGAGGAACACGCAGAGGAACACATGGAGGAACACATGGAGGAACACATGGAGGAACACGCAGAGGAACACGCAGAGGAACACATGGAGGAACACATGGAGGAACACACGGAGGAACACACGGAGGAACACACGGAGGAACACATGGAGGAACACGCGGAGGAACACACGGAGGAACACACGGAGGAACACACGGAGGAACACATGGAGGAACACGCAGAGGAACACGCGGAGGAACACGCGGAGGAACACACGGAGGAACACACGGAGGAACACATGGAGGAACACGCAGAGGAACACGCAGAGGAACACATGGAGGAACACGCAGAGGAACACGCAGAGGAACACACGGAGGAACACGCAGAGGAACACGCGGAGGAACACGCGGAGGAACACGCAGGAGGAACACACGGAGGAACACGCAGGAGGAACACACGGAGGAACACGCAGAGGAACACGCAGAGGAACACGCGGAGGAACACGCGGAGGAACACGCGGAGGAACACGCGGAGGAACACGCAGGAGGAACACGCAGAGGAACACGCAGAGGAACACGCAGGAGGAACACACGGAGGAACACGCGGAGGAACACGCGGAGGAACACACGGAGGAACACGCAGAGGAACACGCAGAGGAACACGCAGGAGGAACACGCGGAGGAACAAACGGAGGAACAAACGGAGGAACACGCAGAGGAACACGCAGAGGAACGCGCAGAGGAACACGCAGAGGAACACGCGGAGGAACACGCGGAGGAACACGCAGAAGAACACATGGAGGAACACGCAGAGGAACACGGAGAGGAACACGCAGAGGAACACGCAGAGGAACACGCAGAGGAACACGCAGAGGAACACGCAGGAGGAACACGCGGAGGAACACGCGGAGGAACACGCGGAGGAAGACGCGGAGGAACACGCGGAGGAACACGCGGAGGAACACGCGGAGGAACACGCGGAGGAACACGCAGGAGGAACACGCAGGAGGAACACGCGGAGGAACACGCGGAGGAACACGCGGAGGAACACGCGGAGGAACACGCGGAGGAACACGCAGAGGAACACGCAGAGGAACACGCAGGAGGAACACGCGGAGGAACACGCGGAGGAACACGCGGAGGAACACGCAGAGGAACACGCAGAGGAACACACGGAGGAACACGCGGAGGAACACGCAGAGGAACACGCAGAGGAACACGCAGGAGGAACACGCGGAGGAACACGCGGAGGAACACGCGGAGGAACACACGGAGGAACACACGGAGGAACACGCGGAGGAACACGCAGGAGGAACACGCGGAGGAACACGCGGAGGAACACGCGGAGGAAGACGCGGAGGAACACACGGAGGAACACGCAGAGGAACACACGGAGGAACACACGGAGGAACACACGGAGGAACACACAGAGGAACACGCAGAGGAACACGCGGAGGAACACGCGGAGGAACACGCGGAGGAACACGCGGAGGAACACGCAGAGGAACACGCCGAGGAACACGCGGAGGAACACGCAGAGGAACACGCAGAGGAACACGCGGAGGAACACGCAGAGGAACACGCGGAGGAACACGCAGAGGAACACGCGGAGGAACACGCGGAGGAACACGCGGAGGAACACGCGGAGGAACACGCAGAGGAACACGCAGAGGAACACGCGGAGGAACACGCAGAGGAACACGCAGGAGGAACACGCGGAGGAACACGCGGAGGAACACGCGGAGGAAGACGCGGAGGAACACACGGAGGAACACGCGGAGGAACACGCAGAGGAACACGCGGAGGAACACACGGAGGAACACACGGAGGAACACACGGAGGAACACACGGAGGAACACGCAGAGGAACACGCGGAGGAACACGCGGAGGAACACGCTTCACCAGATAAGCAGTGACACTCTCGAAAATAACCTGACGGTGACGAGGCATGCATGATTCACAGCTGTTTGTAAATCTCACACATCATCAAAGCATCTAGAACATTCCCTGAATCTCAGACGTGGCAGGAATGCGGTTCTACCTGCGCACACACACACACACACGAGCCACACCTCTGAGCTCAAACAGCACTGAGCTGCTCTCTGATTGGAGCAGACTGTGGGAGTGGGCGGAGCTGTGACGAACACACACATTCCAGCAGGTGAAACTGCTTCGACACACACGAGTAGAAACTCAGAAAACATGCATGACAGGAAAGACTCAACCTAACCCTAACCAACCAATCAGATCTCACCTTTACATCTTGGCCTTCACAACGGTTATAAACATGAACCTCGTCTGAAACGCAAAGGAGGAGGTGTTGCTGTAATTTATAGTAATATTTTCAGAATTACTAAGAAATCTAGTTTAAAATATAATTATTTTGAAGTGTTGGTGCTTAATGTAAAAATATCTAGTGTAAACGATAAATCACGTTTGAAAATTCTGCTGGCTACTGTATACAGGCCACCAGGGCACCATACAGACTTTATCAAAGAATTTGTGGACTTTCTATCAGAATTAGTATTGGCTGCAGATAAAGTACTAATTGTTGGTGACTTTAATATACACATAGATAATGAAAAAGATGCATTGGGATTGGCATTTAAAGACACTATAAACTCAATTGGAGTTAGACAACACGTGTCAGGACCGACTCATTGCCGTAATCATACTCTAGATCTAATACTATCACATGGAATAGATGTTGATGCTGTTGAAATACTGCAGCAGAGCGATGACATCTCAGATCACTATCTAGTCTCGTGTAAATTACATTTAGCCAAGGCTGCAAAGCCGACTCCGTGTTATAAATATGTTAGACCGATCACTTCTGCCACTAAAGATTGCTTTATCAATAATCTTCCTAATCAGTTTCATCAGCTCAGCATCCCGGATAGCTTAGAAGAACTTGATATTGCAACAGAAACTTTTAACTCTCTCTTTTCCAGCACTTTAGACACAGTTGCTCCGCTGCGCTTAAAGAAGATTAAAGAACATAGTCCAGCGCCGTGGCACAACGAGCACACTCACACACACACACACACACACACTCAGGCCCTTAAGAGAGCAGCCAGAAAAATGGAGCGCAACTGGAAGAAAACAAAACTAGAGGTGTTTCGGATTTCATGGAAGGAGAGCTCGATTGCTTACAGAGAGGCTTTAAAAGCTGCTAGATCTGCTTATTTTTCAACCCTATTAGAAGAAAATAAACATAATCCTAGGTATTTATTTAAACAGTGGCTAAACTAACGAAAAAGAAAGTTTCAGACCCAGAAGTTTCCAAGAAACACAGCAGTAATGACTATGAACTTCTTCACTTATAAGATCGATAATATCAGGGACAAAATTATAACTATGCAACCGTCTAATACAGTATCGCATCAGGAAGTGCATCGTAGTCTCCCTGAGGGAAAATTTGATTCATTCATTGCTATAGGAGAGGAAGAATTTTGCAAACTCGTCAAATCATCTAAATCGACAACGTGTATGTTAGACCCTATACCGACTAAGCTGCTGAAAGAGATGCTTCCAGATGTCATAGATCCTCTTCTTAATATCATTAATTCATCTTTGTCTCTAGGATACGTACCAAAAACCTTTAAGCTAGCTATGATTAAACCGCTTGTTAAAAAACAGCAACTTGATCCAATAAAACTAGTCAATTACAGGCCGATCTCTAATCTGCCATTTCTGTCAAAGATATTAGAAAAAGCAGTATCCTCACAACTGTGTTCCTTTCTTGAAAGAAATGATATCTGAGGATTTTCAGTCCGGATTTAGACCGTACCATAGTACCGAGACAGCTCTCGTTAGAGTCACACATGATTTGCTCTTATCATCCGATCGTGGTTGTGTCTCTCTATTAGTATTACTGGATCTTAGTGCTGCATTTGACACCATTGACCACAACATCCTTTTAAATAGACTCGAACATTATGTTGGCATTAGTGGAATTGCACTAGCATGGTTTAAATCACACTTATCTGACCGTCATCAGTTTGTAGCAGTAAATGAAGAGATGTCTTATCAATCACAAGTTCAGTATGGCGTACCACAAGGCTCAGTACTAGGACCGCTGCTGTTCACTCTGTACATGCTACCATTAGGAGATATCATTAGGAAACATGGAATTAGCTTTCACTGAGGAAGGACCTTCGCCTGGACACACACTCTCTCACACACACACACACTCCAGATCTGAGGAAGGACCTTCGCCTGGACACACACTCTCTCACACACACACACTCCAGATCTGAGGAAGGACCTTCGCCTGGACACACACTCTCTCACACACACACACTCCAGATCTGAGGAAGGACCTTCGCCTGGACACACACTCTCTCACACACACACACACTCCAGATCTGAGGAAGGACCTTCGCCTGGACACACACTCTCTCACACACACACACACACACACTCCAGATCTGAGGAAGGACCTTCGCCTGGACACACACTCTCTCACACACACACACTCCAGATCTGAGGAAGGACCTTCGCCTGGACACACACTCTCTCACACACACACACACTCCAGATCTGAGGAAGGACCTTCGCCTGAACACACACTCTCTCACACACACACACACACTCCAGACCTGAGGAAGGACCTTCGCCTGGACACACACTCTCTCACACACACACACTCCAGACCTGAGGAAGGACCTTCGCCTGGACACACACTCTCACACACACACACACTCCAGATCTGAGGAAGGACCTTCGCCTGGACACACACTCTCTCACACACACACACACTCCAGATCTGAGGAAGGACCTTCGCCTGGACACACACTCTCACACACACACACACACTCCAGACCTGAGGAAGGACCTTCGCCTGGACACACACTCTCACACACACACACACACTCCAGACCTGAGGAAGGACCTTCGCCTGGACACACACTCTCTCACACACACACACTCCAGATCTGAGGAAGGACCTTCGCCTGGACACACACTCTCTCACACACACACACACACACTCCAGACCTGAGGAAGGACCTTCGCCTGGACACACACTCTCTCACACACACACACTCCAGATCTGAGGAAGGACCTTCGCCTGGACACACACTCTCTCACACACACACACTCCAGATCTGAGGAAGGACCTTCGCCTGGACACACACTCTCTCACACACACACACACTCCAGATCTGAGGAAGGACCTTCGCCTGGACACACACTCTCTCACACACACACACACTCCAGACCTGAGGAAGGACCTTCGCCTGGACACACACTCTCTCACACACACACACTCCAGATCTGAGGAAGGACCTTCGCCTGGACACACACTCTCTCACACACACACACTCCAGACCTGAGGAAGGACCTTCGCCTGGACACACACTCTCTCTCACACACACACTCCAGATCTGAGGAAGGACCTTCGCCTGGACACACACTCTCTCACACACACACACACTCCAGATCTGAGGAAGGACCTTCGCCAGGACACACACTCTCTCACACACACACACTCCAGACCTGAGGAAGGACCTTCGCCTGGACACACACTCTCTCACACACACACACTCCAGATCTGAGGAAGGACCTTCGCCTGGACACACACTCTCTCACACACACACACACTCCAGATCTGAGGAAGGACCTTCGCCTGGACACACACTCTCTCACACACACACACACTCCAGATCTGAGGAAGGACCTTCGCCTGGACACACACTCTCTCACACACACACACACTCCAGACCTGAGGAAGGACCTTCGCCTGGACACACACTCTCTCACACACACACACACACTCCAGATCTGAGGAAGGACCTTCGCCTGGACACACACTCTCTCACACACACACACACACTCCAGATCTGAGGAAGGACCTTCGCCTGAACACACACTCTCTCACACACACACACACACTCCAGATCTGAGGAAGGACCTTCGCCTGGACACACACTCTCACACACACACACACTCCAGATCTGAGGAAGGACCTTCGCCTGGACACACACTCTCTCACACACACACACACACTCCAGATCTGAGGAAGGACCTTCACCTGGACACACACTCTCTCACACACACACACTCCAGATCTGAGGAAGGACCTTCGCCTGGACACACACACACACTCCAGATCTGAGGAAGGACCTTCGCCAGGACACACACTCTCTCACACACACACACACTCCAGATCTGAGGAAGGACCTTCACCTGGACACACACTCTCTCACACACACACACACTCCAGATCTGAGGAAGGACCTTCGCCTGGACACACACACACACTCCAGATCTGAGGAAGGACCTTCGCCTGGACACACACTCTCTCACACACACACACACTCCAGATCTGAGGAAGGACCTTCGCCTGGACACACACTCTCACACACACACACACTCCAGATCTGAGGAAGGACCTTCGCCTGGACACACACTCTCTCACACACACACACTCCAGATCTGAGGAAGGACCTTCGCCTGGACACACACTCTCTCACACACACACACTCCAGATCTGAGGAAGGACCTTCGCCTGGACACACACTCTCTCACACACACACACACTCCAGACCTGAGGAAGGACCTTCGCCTGGACACACACTCTCTCACACACACACACTCCAGATCTGAGGAAGGACCTTCGCCTGGACACACACTCTCTCACACACACACACTCCAGATCTGAGGAAGGACCTTCGCCTGGACACACACTCTCACACACACACACACTCCAGATCTGAGGAAGGACCTTCGCCTGGACACACACTCTCACACACACACACACTCCAGACCTGAGGAAGGACCTTCGCCTGGACACACACTCTCTCACACACACACACACTCCAGATCTGAGGAAGGACCTTCGCCTGGACACACACTCTCTCACACACACACACACTCCAGATCTGAGGAAGGACCTTCGCCTGGACACACACTCTCACACACACACACACTCCAGATCTGAGGAAGGACCTTCGCCTGGACACACACTCTCA
>JARPMJ010001209.1:75000-140000 GCA_033366665.1 Phoxinus dragarum | reverse complement strand
CAGAGCCCCGGAGCGGCGCGAGCGTCAGTTCCCGGAGCGGCGCGATGAACGCGAGTCTCGCGGCCACAGATCCCACTACTGATGGATTTAATCACTTATCTCGCTGTAATTACTTTTACCTTTGTGTGAATAAAGTACTTTAAATGACTTCCTTCCCTTCCTCTTTGAATTCGTCAGTTAAAAGCAACACAAAAGCTGAATGTCTAGATTGGAGATGATGTTTTAGTGTGAATGTCGGAGTTCTCCATTCATAAACTCACAGAATTCCCATGAAGAATAAAAACATATTTCAGAATCAAGCTCAGGATCAGAGACTCAAGAATCTCCATGTTATTCAGTCACTGAAGCGAGTGTGAATGCGATGTGACAGCGCTGGCGGGCCTCTCTCTCTCTCTCTCTCTCTCTCTCTCTCTCTCTCTCTCTCTCTCTCTCTCTCTCTCTCTCTCTCTCTCTCTCTCTCTCCTCTCACACACACACACACACTCACACGATGGTAGGCAAACACACACGTGCTGCTGCTTCTCGTTGTGTTTCTTCAGTCTGTCTGCAGCGTACAGAAGTTGAGGCAAATATCAAAATACTAAATATACAAAGTAATTGAAAAGGAAAGATCAAATGAATGACATACTATAAAAACACATTAAGAGATAGAGCCAAAGAAAACAAAAACAGTCTGTCTCTTCCCTGCAGCACTGTGTGACCCGCATCCAGACCGACTGTGTGTGTGTGTGTTGAAGGCTGTTAGTTCGCATCACTGCTGCTGTGTGTTCAGAGTGAGTGTGTGTGTGTGTGCGGCTGATGTTCTTCTATTTTTTATCCTCTAAAGCAGCATTTTGCTCGTCCTGCAGCTTCACAGGCTTCAGTTTATTAGCAGAGAGAAGTGCTTCTCCAACAGCTGAAAACACTATACTGTATATATGACCACTGTACAGGGGCGGAGCCAGACGATGTAAACATTCGGGGCTTAGCCCAAACCTATAGGGGGGTCCGGGGGCATACTCCCCCGCAAAGATTTTTTTCCCATTTACGTCAGCTAAATTCACCGCGCCGCGCTAGTAAACGCCTCATTCGCCCCGCAGGACCTCCGTCTTCACATTGACTTAAACATTGAAATCACTCGCGCCAGACGCTCTATTCGCGTTTGGTGTGAACGCAGCACTTCCGCGGTTCGTCCGACGCTGCTTCTGAATCTCTCTCCGGCCGGTGAGGTTGACTGTTAGTGTTCCATATAAAAAACTTTGTCCATATTAACTTCAGCCGGGTTAGCCAGTAAGCTCGCTACGACGCCGGTGTAACATACAATAGCCCGCCAGCCCCTGATGACAACGACGAAGAAGAAGATTTATATTCTTCGTTAGTTTAAGCTGAGTGATGCGCGATGCATTACCGTCCGCCACCACGCACGGTAATAGAACTTTTGTTTCATTTTTTGCCGCTCCAGACAGAAAGACTGAGAGGAAAATAAACAAAGTTGAATTTTTTTTTTTTTTTTTACTAAAACATTCTGGGCTTAAGCCCCCTTAGCCCACCCCTAGCGCCGCCCCTGCCACTGTATATATGACCACTCTAAATATGACCACTGTATATATGACCACTGTATATATGACCACTGTGTATATGACCACTGTAAATATGACCACTGTAAATATGACCACTGTATATATGACCACTGTATATATGACCACTGTAAATATGACCACTGTATATATGACCATTGTATATATGACCACTGTATATATGACCACTGTAAATATGACCACTGTAAATATGACCACTGTAAATATGAGCCCTGTAAATATGACCACTGTATATATGACCACTGTATATATGACCACTGTAAATATGACCACTGTATATATGACCACTGTATATATGACCACTGTATATATGACCACTGTAAATATGACCACTGTATATATGACCACTCTAAATATGACCACTTTATATATGACCACTGTAAATATGAGCCCTGTAAATATGACCACTGTATATATGACCACTGTATATATGACCACTGTAAATATGACCACTGTATATATGACCACTGTATATATGACCACTGTATATATGACCACTGTAAATATGAGCCCTGTAAATATGACCACTGACCACTGTATATATGACCACTGTAAATATGACCACTGTATATATGAACCACTGTATATATGACCACTGTATATATGACCACTGTAAATATGACCACTGTATATATGACCACTGTAAATATGACCACTGTATATATGACCCGTTAAATATGACCACTGTATATATCACCACTGTATATATGACCACTGTAAATATGACCACTGTAAATATGACCACTGTAAATATGACCACTGTATATATGACCACTGTATATATGACCACTGTAAATATGACCACTGTAAATATGACCACTGTATATATGACCACTGTATATATGATCACTGTATATATGACCACTGTAAATATGACCACTGTAAATATGACCACTGTATATATGACCACTGTAAATATGACCACTGTATATATGACCACTGTAAATATGACCACTGTATATATATGACCACTGTAAATATGACCACTGTAAATATGGCCACTGTATATATGACCACTGTAAATATGACCACTGTAAATATGACCACTGTATATATGACCACTGTAAATATGACCACTGTAAATATGACCACTGTATATATGACCACTGTAAATAATGACCACTGTGTATATGACCACTGTAAATATGACCACTGTATATATGAACACTGTATATTTGACCACTGTAAATATGAACCCGTTAAATATGACCACTGTATATATCACCACTGTATATATGACCACTGTAAATATGACCACTGTATATATGACCCGTTAAATATGACCACTGTATATATCACCACTGTATATATGACCACTGTAAATATGACCACTGTAAATATGGCCACTGTATATATGACCACTGTAAATATGACCACTGTATATATGACCACTGTATATATGACCACTGTAAATATGACCACTGTAAATATGACCACTGTGTATATGACCACTGTAAATATGACCACTGTATATATGACCACTGTATATATGACCACTGTAAATATGACCCGTTAAATATGACCACTGTATATATCACCACTGTAAATATGACCACTGTAAATATGACCCACTGTATATATGACCACTGTAATATATGACCACTGTAAATATGACCACTGTATATATGACCACTGTGAATATGACCCGTTAAATATGACCACTGTATATATCACCACTGTATATATGACCACTGTAAATATGACCACTGTATATATGACCCGTTAAATATGAACACTGTATATATCACCACTATTTATATGACCACTGTAAATATGACCACTGTAAATATGACCACTGTGTATATGACCACTGTAAATATGACCACTGTAAATATGACCACTGTATATATGACCACTGTATATGTGACCACTGTAAATATGACCACTGTAAATATGACCACTGTATATATGATCACTGTATATATGACCACTGTAAATATGACCACTGTAAATATGACCACTGTATATATGACCACTGTAAATATGACCACTGTATATATGACCACTGTATATATGAGTCCTGTAAATATAACCACAGTATATATGAGCCACTGTAAATATGGCCACTGTAATATGACCACTGTAAATATGGACCACTGTAAATATGACCACTGTATATATGACCACTGTAAATATACCACTGTAAATAATGACCACTGTATATATGACTCACTCTAAATATGACCACTGTATATATGAGCCCTGTAAATAATGACCACTGTATATATGACCACTGTGTATATGACCACTCTAAATATGAGCCCTGTAAATATAACCACTGTATATATGACCACTGTAAATATGGCCACTGTATATATGACCACTGTAAATATGACCACTGTAAATATGACCCACTGTATATATGACCACTGTAAATTTGACAACTGTAAATATGACCACTGTATATAAAACCACTCTAAATATGACCACTGTATATATGACCACTGTAAATATGACCACTGTATATATGACCACTGTATATATGACCACTGTAAATATGACCACTGTATATATGACCACTGTATATATGACCACTCTAAATATGACCACTGTATATATGAGCCCTGTAAATATAACCACTGTATATATGACCACTGTAAATATGGCCACTGTATATATGACCACTGCAATTAAACCTCTACAAATGATCCAGAATTCTGCAGCCCGTCTTGTCTTCAACGAGCCCAAAAGGGCTCACGTCACTCCTCTGTACATCTCTCTGCACTGGCTACCACTCGCTGCTCGCATCAAGTTCAAGGCATTGACGCTCGCTTACAGATCGACCACAGGCTCAGCTCCCTCCTACTTTCACTCGCTCCTACGAGTCTTCATCCCTACCAGAAGCCTGCGATCGGTCAATGAGCGACGGCTCGTGGTACCATCACAGAGAGCCACAAAATCACTCTCCAGAACATTCTCATTCACGGTTCCTTGCTGGTGGAATGATCTCCCTACCCTCATCCGGAATGCAGAATCCCTGACCACATTCAAAGGACAACTGAAAACTCATCTCTTCCGTGAGCACTTGACATAAAAAAAAAAAAAAAAAAAAAAAAAAACCCTCTCCTTTAACCTCCCTTGTTTTGGCTTATGCTACTCTGAGCAATACCAGAACTTTGTATTTTGAGCACTTCTTGCGTTATTTTTTGCCTCTTCACGATGACTCGCTTGCTGTAGTCCTCAGTTGTAAGTCGCTTTGGATAAAGGCGTCTGCTAAATGACTAAATGTAAATGTAAATGTAAATATATGACCACTGTAAATATGACCACTGTAAATATGACCACTGTATATATGACCACTGTAAATTTGACAACTGTAAATATGACCACTGTATATATGACCACTCTAAATATGACCACTGTAAATATGGCCACTGTATATATGACCACTGTAAATATGACCACTGTATATATGACCACTGTAAATTTGACAACTGTAAATATGACCACTGTATATATGACCACTCTAAATATGACCACTGTATATATGAGCCCTGTATATATGACCACTGTATATATATGACCACTGTATATATGACCACTGTATATATGACCACTGTATATATGACCACTGTATATATGACCACTGTATATATGACCACTGTAAATATGACCACTGTATATATGACCACTGTATATATGACCACTGTAAATATGGCCACTGTATATATGACCACTGTATATATGACCACTGTAAATATGGCCACTGTATATATGACCACTGTATATATGGCCACTGTATATATGACCACTGTAAATATGGCCACTGTATATATGACCACTGTAAATATGACCACTGTATATATGACCACTGTATATATGACCACTCTAAATATGACCACTGTATATATGACCACTGTATATATGACCACTGTATATATGACCACTGTATATATGACCACTGTATATATGACCACTGTATATATGACTGTTAATGATTGTTTTGATAACAACAGCAGCAGATCTATAGTTAAAAGCTGTTATTAAAACTACTTGCACATTCTACTTATCGGGAGTTTCCGGTTAGAGTGTTCAGCGCACCTCCACACATGAGAATGCAGATTATCAAGCACACCTCCACACAGTGAATGCAGATTATCAAGCACACCTCCACACATGAGAATGCAGATTATCAAGCACACCTCCACACATGAGAATGCAGATTATCAAGCACACCTCCACACATGAGAATGCAGATTATCAAGCACACCTCCACACATGAGAATGCAGATTATCAAACACACCTCCACACATGAGAATGCAGATTATCAAGCATACCTCCACACATGAGAATGCAGATTATCAAGCACACCTCCACACATGAGAATGCAGATTATCAAGCACACCTCCACACATGAGAATGCAGATTATCAAACACACCTCCACACATGAGAATGCAGATTATCAAACACACCTCCACACATGAGAATGCAGATTATCAAACACACCTCCACACATGAGAATGCAGATTATCAAGCACACCTCCACACATGAGAATGCAGATTATCAAACACACCTCCACACATGAGAATGCAGATTATCAAACACACCTCCACACATGAGAATGCAGATTATCAAGCACACCTCCACACATGAGAATGCAGATTATCAAACACACCTCCACACATGAGAATGCAGATTATCAAACACACCTCCACACATGAGAATGCAGATTATCAAGCACACCTCCACACATGAGAATGCAGATTATCAAGCACACCTCCACACATGTGAATGCAGATTATCAAACACACCTCCACACATGAGAATGCAGATTATCAAGCACACCTCCACACATGAGAATGCAGATTATCAAGCACACCTCCACACATGAGAATGCAGATTATCAAGCACACCTCCACACATGAGAATGCAGATTATCAACACACCTCCACACATGAGAATGCAGATTATCAAGCACACCTCCACACATGAGAATGCAGATTATCAAGCACACCTCCACACATGAGAATGCAGATTATCAAGCACACCTCCACACATGAGAATGCAGATTATCAAACACACCTCCACACATGAGAATGCAGATTATCAAGCACACCTCCACACATGAGAATGCAGATTATCAAACACACCTCCACATCAAGCACACCTCCACACATGAGAATGCAGATTATCAAGCACACCTCCACATCAAGCACACCTCCACACACGAGAATGCAGATTATCAAGCACACCTCCACACACGAGAATGCAGATTATCAAGCACACCTCCACATCAAGCACACCTCCACACACGAGAATGCAGATTATCAAGCACACCTCCACACATGAGAATGCAGAATATCAAGCACACCTCCACACATGAGAATACAGATTATCAAACACACCTCCACATCAAGCACACCTCCACACATGAGAATGCAGATTATCAAGCACACCTCCACACACGAGAATGCAGATTATCAAGCACACCTCCACATCAAGCACACCTCCACACACGAGAATGCAGATTATCAAACACACCTCCACACACGAGAATGCAGATTATCAAACACACCTCCACACATGAGAATGCAGATTATCAAGCACACCTCCACACACGAGAATGCAGATTATCAAACACACCTCCACACATGAGAATGCAGATTATCAAGCACACCTCCACACATGAGAATGCAGATTATCAAACACACCTCCACACACGAGAATGCAGATTATCAAACACACCTCCACACATGAGAATGCAGATTATCAAGCACACCTCCACACATGAGAATGCAGATTATCAAACACACCTCCACACATGAGAATGCAGATTATCAAGCACACCTCCACACATGAGAATGCAGATTATCAAACACACCTCCACACATGAGAATGCAGATTATCAAGCACACCCCCACACATGAGAATGCAGATTATCAAACACACCTCCACACATGTGAATGCAGATTATCAAAAACACCTCCACACATGAGAATGCAGATTATCAAGCACACCTCCACATCAAGCACACCTCCACACATGTGAATGCAGATTATCAAACACACCTCCACACATGAGAATGCAGATTATCAAAAACACCTCCACACATGAGAATGCAGATTATCAAGCACACCTCCACATCAAGCACACCTCCACACATGTGAATGCAGATTATCAAACACACCTCCACACATGAGAATGCAGATTATCAAACACACCTCCACACATGAGAATGCAGATTATCAAAAACACCTCCACACATGAGAATGCAGATTATCAAGCACACCTCCACATCAAGCACACCTCCACATCAAGCACACCTCCACACATGAGAATGCAGATTATCAAGCACACCTCCACATCAAGCACACCTCCACACATGAGAATGCAGATTATCAAGCACACCTCCACACATGTGAATGCAGATTATCAAGCACACCTCCACACATGAGAATGCAGATTATCAAGCACACCTCCACACATGAGAATGCAGATTATCAAACACACCTCGACACATGAGAATGCAGATTATCAAGCACACCTCCACACATGAGAATGCAGATTATCAAGCACACCTCCACACATGAGAATGCAGATTATCAAACACACCTCCACACATGTGAATGCAGATTATCAAGCACACCTCCACACATGAGAATGCAGATTATCAAGCACACCTCCACACATGAGAATGCAGATTATCAAGCACACCTCCACACATGAGAATGCAGATTATCAAGCACACCTCCACACATGTGAATGCAGATTATCAAGCACACCCCCACACATGAGAATGCAGATTATCAAGCACACCTCCACACATGAGAATGCAGATTATCAAGCACACCTCCACACATGAGAATGCAGATTATCAAACACACCTCCACACATGAGAATGCAGATTATCAAACACACCTCCACACATGAGAATGCAGATTATCAAACACACCTCCACACATGAGAATGCAGATTATCAAGCACACCTCCACACATGAGAATGCAGATTATCAAACACACCTCCACACATGAGAATGCAGATTATCAAACACACCTCCACACATGAGAATGCAGATTATCAAACACACCTCCACACATGAGAATGCAGATTATCAAGCACACCTCCACACATGAGAATGCAGATTATCAAGCACACCTCCACACATGAGAATGCAGATTATCAAACACACCTCCACACATGAGAATGCAGATTATCAAACACACCTCCACACATGAGAATGCAGATTATCAAACACACCTCCACACATGAGAATGCAGATTATCAAGCACACCTCCACACATGAGAATGCAGATTATCAAGCACACCTCCACACATGTGAATGCAGATTATCAAGCACACCTCCACACATGTGAATGCAGATTATCAAGCACACCTCCACACATGAGAATGCAGATTATCAAGCATACCTCCACACATGTGAATGCAGATTATCAAGCATACCTCCACACATGTGAATGCAGATTATCAAGCACACCTCCACACATGTGAATGCAGATTATCAAGCACACCTCCACACATGAGAATGCAGATTATCAAGCACACCTCCACACATGTGAATGCAGATTATCAAGCACACCTCCACACATGAGAATGCAGATTATCAAACACACCTCCACACATGAGAATGCAGATTATCAAGCACACCTCCACACATGAGAATGCAGATTATCAAGCATACCTCCACACATGAGAATGCAGATTATCAAGCACACCTCCACACATGAGAATGCAGATTATCAAACACACCTCCACACATGAGAATGCAGATTATCAAACACACCTCCACACATGAGAATGCAGATTATCAAGCACACCTCCACACATGAGAATGCAGATTATCAAGCATACCTCCACACATGAGAATGCAGATTATCAAGCACACCTCCACACATGAGAATGCAGATTATCAAGCACACCTCCACACATGAGAATGCAGATTATCAAGCACACCTCCACACATGAGAATGCAGATTATCAAGCACACCTCCACACATGAGAATGCAGATTATCAAGCACACCTCCACACATGAGAATGCAGATTATCAAGCACACCTCCACACATGAGAATGCAGATTATCAAGCACACCTCCACACATGAGAATGCAGATTATCAAACACACCTCCACACATGAGAATGCAGATTATCAAGCACACCTCCACACATGAGAATGCAGATTATCAAGCACACCTCCACACATGTGAATGCAGATTATCAAACACACCTCCACACATGAGAATGCAGATTATCAAGCACACCTCCACACATGAGAATGCAGATTATCAAGCACACCTCCACACATGAGAATGCAGATTATCAAACACACCTCCACACATGAGAATGCAGATTATCAAGCACACCTCCACACATGAGAATGCAGATTATCAAGCACACCTCCACACATGAGAATGCAGATTATCAAGCACACCTCTACACATGAGAATGCAGATTATCAAACACACCTCCACACATGAGAATGCAGATTATCAAACACACCTCCACACATGAGAATGCAGATTATCAAGCACACCTCCACACATGAGAATGCAGATTATCAAGCACACCTCCACACATGAGAATGCAGATTATCAAACACACCTCCACACATGAGAATGCAGATTATCAAGCACACCTCCACACATGAGAATGCAGATTATCAAGCACACCTCCACACATGAGAATGCAGAATATCAAGCACACCTCCACATCAAGCACACCTCCACACATGAGAATGCAGATTATCAAGCACACCTCCACACATGAGAATGCAGATTATCAAGCACACCTCCACACATGAGAATGCAGATTATCAAGCACACCTCCACACATGAGAATGCAGATTATCAAGCACACCTCCACACATGAGAATGCAGATTATCAAACACACCTCCACACATGAGAATGCAGATTATCAAGCACACCTCCACACATGAGAATGCAGATTATCAAGCACACCTCCACACATGAGAATGCAGAATATCAAGCACACCTCCACATCAAGCACACCTCCACACATGAGAATGCAGATTATCAAGCACACCTCCACACATGAGAATGCAGATTATCAAGCACACCTCCACACATGAGAATGCAGATTATCAAGCACACCTCCACACATGAGAATGCAGATTATCAAGCACACCTCCACACATCAGAATGCAGATTATCAAGCACACCTCCACACATCAGAATGCAGATTATCAAGCACACCTCCACACATGAGAATGCAGATTATCAAACACACCTCCACACATGAGAATGCAGATTATCAAGCACACCCCCACACATGAGAATGCAGATTATCAAACACACCTCCACACATGAGAATGCAGATTATCAAGCACACCTCCACACATGAGAATGCAGATTATCAAAAACACCTCCACACATGAGAATGCAGATTATCAAGCACACCTCCACATCAAGCACACCTCCACATCAAGCACACCTCCACACATGAGAATGCAGATTATCAAGCACACCTCCACACATGTGAATGCAGATTATCAAACACACCTCCACACATGAGAATGCAGATTATCAAGCACACCTCCACACATGAGAATGCAGATTATCAAGCACACCTCCACACATGAGAATGCAGATTATCAAGCACACCTCCACACATGAGAATGCAGATTATCAAGCACACCTCCACACATGAGAATGCAGATTATCAAGCACACCTCCACACATGAGAATGCAGATTATCAAGCACACCTCCACACATGTGAATGCAGATTATCAAGCACACCTCCACACATGAGAATGCAGATTATCAAACACACCTCCACACATGAGAATGCAGATTATCAAGCACACCTCCACACATGAGAATGCAGATTATCAAGCACACCTCCACACATGAGAATGCAGATTATCAAACACACCTCCACACATGTGAATGCAGATTATCAAGCACACCTCCACACATGTGAATGCAGATTATCAAACACACCTCCACACATGAGAATGCAGATTATCAAGCACACCTCCACACATGAGAATGCAGATTATCAAGCACACCTCCACACATGAGAATGCAGATTATCAAACACACCTCCACACATGTGAATGCAGATTATCAAGCACACCTCCACACATGAGAATGCAGATTATCAAACACACCTCCACACATGTGAATGCAGATTATCAAGCACACCTCCACACATGTGAATGCAGATTATCAAGCACACCTCCACACATGAGAATGCAGATTATCAAACACACCTCCACACATGTGAATGCAGATTATCAAGCACACCTCCACACATGAGAATGCAGATTATCAAGCACACCTCCACACATGAGAATGCAGATTATCAAGCACACCTCCACACATGAGAATGCAGATTATCAAGCACACCTCCACACATGAGAATGCAGATTATCAAGCACACCTCCACACATGTGAATGCAGATTATCAAGCACACCTCCACACATGAGAATGCAGATTATCAAGCACACCTCCACACATGAGAATGCAGATTATCAAGCACACCTCCACACATGTGAATGCAGATTATCAAGCACACCTCCACACATGTGAATGCAGATTATCAAACACACCTCCACACATGTGAATGCAGATTATCAAGCACACCTCCACACATGAGAATGCAGATTATCAAACACACCTCCACACATGTGAATGCAGATTATCAAGCACACCTCCACACATGTGAATGCAGATTATCAAACACACCTCCACACATGTGAATGCAGATTATCAAGCACACCTCCACACATGTGAATGCAGATTATCAAGCACACCTCCACACATGAGAATGCAGATTATCAAGCACACCTCCACACATGAGAATGCAGATTATCAAGCACACCTCCACACATGAGAATGCAGATTATCAAGGACACCTCCACACATGAGAATGCAGATTATCAAAAACACCTCCACACATGAGAATGCAGATTATCAAGGACACCTCCACACATGAGAATGCAGATTATCAAAAACACCTCCACACATGAGAATGCAGATTATCAAGCACACCTCCACATCAAGCACACCTCCACACATGAGAATGCAGATTATCAAGCACACCTCCACACATGTGAATGCAGATTATCAAACACACCTCCACATCAAGCACACCTCCACACATGAGAATGCAGATTATCAAGCACACCTCCACACATGTGAATGCAGATTATCAAGCACACCCCCACACATGAGAATGCAGATTATCAAGCACACCTCTACACATGTGAATGCAGATTATCAAGCACACCTCCACACATGAGAATACAGATTATCAAGCACACCTCCACACATGAGAATACAGATTATCAAGCACACCTCCACACATGAGAATGCAGATTATCAAGCACACCTCCACACATGAGAATACAGATTATCAAGCACACCTCCACACATGAGAATGCAGATTATCAAGCACACCTCCACACATGAGAATGCAGATTATCAAGCACACCTCCACACATGAGAATGCAGATTATCAAGCACACCTCCACACATGTGAATGCAGATTATCAAGCACACCTCTACACATGTGAATGCAGATTATCAAGCACACCTCCACACATGAGAATACAGATTATCAAGCACACCTCCACACATGAGAATGCAGATTATCAAGCACACCTCCACACATGAGAATGCAGATTATCAAGCACACCTCCACACATGAGAATGCAGATTATCAAGCACACCTCCACACATGAGAATGCAGATTATCAAGCACACCTCCACACATGAGAATGCAGATTATCAAGCACACCTCCACACATGAGAATACAGATTATCAAGCACACCTCCACACATGAGAATGCAGATTATCAAGCACACCTCCACACATGAGAATGCAGATTATCAAGCACACCTCCACACATGTGAATGCAGATTATCAAGCACACCTCCACACATGTGAATGCAGATTATCAAGCACACCTCCACACATGTGAATGCAGATTATCAAGCACACCTCCACACATGTGAATGCAGATTATCAAGCACACCTCCACACATGTGAATGCAGATTATCAAGCACACCTCCACACATGAGAATGCAGATTATCAAGCACACCTCCACACATGTGAATGCAGATTATCAAGCACACCTCCACACATGTGAATGCAGATTATCAAGCACACCTCCACACATGAGAATACAGATTATCAAGCACACCTCCACACATGAGAATGCAGATTATCAAGCACACCTCCACACATGAGAATGCAGATTATCAAGCACACCTCCACACATGAGAATGCAGATTATCAAGCACACCTCCACACATGAGAATGCAGATTATCAAGCACACCTCCACACATGAGAATGCAGATTATCAAGCACACCTCCACACATGAGAATACAGATTATCAAGCACACCTCCACACATGAGAATGCAGATTATCAAGCACACCTCCACACATGAGAATGCAGATTATCAAGCACACCTCCACACATGTGAATGCAGATTATCAAGCACACCCCCACACATGAGAATGCAGATTATCAAACACACCTCCACACATGTGAATGCAGATTATCAAGCACACCTCCACACATGAGAATGCAGATTATCAAACACACCTCCACACATGAGAATACAGATTATCAAGCACACCTCCACACATGAGAATGCAGATTATCAAGCACACCTCCACACATGAGAATGCAGATTATCAAACACACCTCCACACATGTGAATGCAGATTATCAAGCACACCTCCACACATGAGAATGCAGATTATCAAACACACCTCCACACATGAGAATGCAGATTATCAAACACACCTCCACACATGAGAATACAGATTATCAAGCACACCTCCACACATGAGAATGCAGATTATCAAGCACACCTCCACACATGAGAATGCAGATTATCAAGCACACCTCCACACATGAGAATGCAGATTATGAAGCACACCTCCACACATGAGAATACAGATTATCAAGCACACCTCCACACATGAGAATGCAGATTATCAAGCACACCTCCACACATGAGAATGCAGATTATCAAGCACACCTCCACACATGAGAATGCAGATTATCAAGCTCACCTCCACACATGAGAATGCAGATTATCAAGCACACCTCCACACATGAGAATGCAGATTATCAAACACACCTCCACACATGTGAATGCAGATTATCAAGCACACCTCTACACATGTGAATGCAGATTATCAAGCACACCTCCACACATGTGAATGCAGATTATCAAGCACACCTCCACACATGAGAATGCAGATTATCAAGCACACCTCCACACATGAGAATGCAGAATATCAAGCACACCTCCACACATGAGAATACAGATTATCAAACACACCTCCACATCAAGCACACCTCCACACATGAGAATGCAGATTATCAAGCACACCTCCACACATGAGAATGCAGATTATCAAGCACACCTCCACACATGAGAATGCAGATTATCAAGCACACCTCCACACATGAGAATGCAGATTATCAAGCACACCTCCACACATGAGAATGCAGATTATCAAGCACACCTCCACACATGAGAATGCAGATTATCAAGCACACCTCCACACATGAGAATGCAGATTATCAAGCACACCTCCACACATGAGAATGCAGATTATCAAACACACCTCCACACATGAGAATGCAGATTATCAAGCACACCTCCACACATGAGAATGCAGATTATCAAGCACACCTCCACACATGAGAATGCAGATTATCAAGCACACCTCTACACATGTGAATGCAGATTATCAAGCACACCTCCACATCAAGCACACCTCCACACATGAGAATGCAGATTATCAAGCACACCTCCACATCAAGCACACCTCCACACATGAGAATGCAGATTATCAAGCACACCTCCACACATGAGAATGCAGATTATCAAGCACACCTCCACACATGAGAATGCAGATTATCAAGCACACCTCCACACATGAGAATGCAGATTATCAAGCACACCTCCACACATGAGAATGCAGATTATCAAACACACCTCCACACATGAGAATGCAGATTATCAAGCACACCCCCACACATGAGAATGCAGATTATCAAGCACACCTCCACACATGAGAATGCAGATTATCAAGCACACCTCCACATCAAGCACACCTCCACATCAAGCACACCTCCACACATGAGAATGCAGATTATCAAGCACACCTCCACACATGTGAATGCAGATTATCAAGCACACCTCCACACATGTGAATGCAGATTATCAAGCACACCTCCACATCAAGCACACATCCACACATGAGAATGCAGATTATCAAACACACCTCCACACATGTGAATGCAGATTATCAAGCACACCTCCACACATGAGAATGCAGATTATCAAGCACACCTCCACACATGAGAATGCAGATTATCAAGCACACCTCCACACATGAGAATGCAGATTATCAAGCACACCTCCACACATGAGAATGCAGATTATCAAGCACACCTCCACACATGTGAATGCAGATTATCAAGCACACCTCTACACATGAGAATGCAGATTATCAAGCACACCTCTACACATGAGAATGCAGATTATCAAACACACCTCCACACATGAGAATGCAGATTATCAAGCACACCTCCACACATGTGAATGCAGATTATCAAGCACACCTCCACACATGTGAATGCAGATTATCAAGCACACCTCTACACATGAGAATGCAGATTATCAAACACACCTCCACACATGAGAATGCAGATTATCAAGCACACCTCCACACATGAGAATGCAGATTATCAAGCACACCTCCACACATGAGAATGCAGATTATCAAACACACCTCCACACATGAGAATGCAGATTATCAAGCACACCCCCACACATGAGAATGCAGATTATCAAGCACACCTCCACACATGAGAATGCAGATTATCAAGCACACCTCCACACATGTGAATGCAGATTATCAAGCACACCTCCACACATGTGAATGCAGATTATCAAGCACACCTCCACATCAAGCACACATCCACACATGAGAATGCAGATTATCAAACACACCTCCACACATGAGAATGCAGATTATCAAGCACACATCCACACATGTGAATGCAGATTATCAAGCACACCTCCACACATGTGAATGCAGATTATCAAGCACACCTCTACACATGTGAATGCAGATTATCAAGCACACCTCCACACATGAGAATGCAGATTATCAAGCACACCTCTACACATGTGAATGCAGATTATCAAGCACACCTCTACACATGAGAATGCAGATTATCAAGCACACCTCCACACATGAGAAAACAGATTATCAAGCACACCTCCACACATGAGAATGCAGATTATCAAGCACACCTCCACACATGAGAATGCAGATTATCAAGCACACCTCCACACATGAGAATGCAGATTATCAAACACACCTCCACACATGAGAATGCAGATTATCAAGCACACCTCCACACATGTGAATGCAGATTATCAAGCACACCTCTACACATGAGAATGCAGATTATCAAGCACACCTCCACACATGAGAATGCAGATTATCAAGCACACCTCCACACATGAGAATGCAGATTATCAAGCACACCTCTACACATGAGAATGCAGATTATCAAGCACACCTCTACACATGAGAATGCAGATTATCAAGCACACCTCCACACATGAGAATGCAGATTATCAAGCACACCTCCACACATGAGAATGCAGATTATCAAGCACACCTCCACACATGAGAATGCAGATTATCAAGCACACCTCCACACATGAGAATGCAGATTATCAAGCACACCTCCACACATGAGAATGCAGATTATCAAGCACACCCCCACACATGAGAATGCAGATTATCAAGCACACCTCCACACATGAGAATGCAGATTATCAAACACACCTCCACACATGAGAATGCAGATTATCAAACACACCTCCACACATGAGAATGCAGATTATCAAACACACCTCCACACATGAGAATGCAGATTATCAAACACACCTCCACACATGTGAATGCAGATTATCAAGCACACCTCCACACATGAGAATGCAGATTATCAAGCACACCTCTACACATGAGAATGCAGATTATCAAGCACACCTCCACACATGAGAATGCAGATTATCAAACACACCTCCACACATGAGAATGCAGATTATCAAACACACCTCCACACATGAGAATGCAGATTATCAAGCACACCTCTACACATGAGAATGCAGATTATCAAGCACACCTCTACACATGAGAATGCAGATTATCAAGCACACCTCCACACATGAGAATGCAGATTATCAAGCACACCTCCACACATGAGAATGCAGATTATCAAACACACCTCCACACATGAGAATGCAGATTATCAAGCACACCTCTACACATGAGAATGCAGATTATCAAGCACACCTCTACACATGAGAATGCAGATTATCAAGCACACCTCCACACATGTGAATGCAGATTATCAAGCACACCTCCACACATGTGAATGCAGATTATCAAGCACACCTCCACACATGAGAATGCAGATTATCAAACACACCTCCACACATGAGAATGCAGATTATCAAGCACACCTCCACACATGAGAATGCAGATTATCAAACACACCTCCACACATGAGAATGCAGATTATCAAACACACCTCCACACATGTGAATGCAGATTATCAAACACACGTCCACACATGTGAATGCAGATTATCAAGCACACCTCCACACATGAGAATGCAGATTATCAAGCACACCTCCACACATGTGAATGCAGATTATCAAACACACCTCCACACATGAGAATGCAGATTATCAAACACACCTCCACACATGTGAATGCAGATTATCAAGCACACCTCCACACATGTGAATGCAGATTATCAAACACACCTCCACACATGAGAATGCAGATTATCAAACACACCTCCACACATGTGAATGCAGATTATCAAGCACACCTCTACACATGAGAATGCAGATTATCAAGCACACCTCCACACATGAGAATGCAGATTATCAAGCACACCTCCACACATGTGAATGCAGATTATCAAGCACACCTCCACACATGAGAATGCAGATTATCAAACACACCTCCACACATGAGAATGCAGATTATCAAACACACCTCCACACATGAGAATGCAGATTATCAAGCACACCTCCACACATGAGAATGCAGATTATCAAACACACCTCCACACATGAGAATGCAGATTATCAAACACACCTCCACACATGAGAATGCAGATTATCAAGCACACCTCCACACATGAGAATGCAGATTATCAAACACACCTCCACACATGAGAATGCAGATTATCAAGCACACCTCTACACATGAGAATGCAGATTATCAAACACACCTCCACACATGAGAATGCAGATTATCAAGCACACCTCCACACATGAGAATGCAGATTATCAAGCACACCTCCACACATGTGAATGCAGATTATCAAGCACACCTCCACACATGTGAATGCAGATTATCAAGCACACCTCCACACATGAGAATGCAGATTATCAAGCACACCTCCACACATGAGAATGCAGATTATCAAGCACACCTCCACACATGAGAATGCAGATTATCAAACACACCTCCACACATGAGAATGCAGATTATCAAGCACACCTCCACACATGTGAATGCAGATTATCAAGCACACCTCCACACATGAGAATGCAGATTATCAAGCACACCTCCACACATGTGAATGCAGATTATCAAACACACCTCCACACATGAGAATGCAGATTATCAAACACACCTCCACACATGTGAATGCAGATTATCAAACACACCTCCACACATGAGAATGCAGATTATCAAGCACACCTCCACACATGTGAATGCAGATTATCAAGCACACCTCCACACATGAGAATGCAGATTATCAAGCACACCTCCACACATGTGAATGCAGATTATCAAGCACACCTCTACACATGAGAATGCAGATTATCAAGCACACCTCCACACATGTGAATGCAGATTATCAAGCACACCTCCACACATGAGAATGCAGATTATCAAGCACACCTCCACACATGAGAATGCAGATTATCAAGCACACCTCCACACATGAGAATGCAGATTATCAAACACACCTCCACACATGAGAATGCAGATTATCAAGCACACCTCCACACATGCGAATGCAGATTATCAAGCACACCTCCACACATGAGAATGCAGATTATCAAGCACACCTCCACACATGAGAATGCAGATTATCAAGCACACCTCCACACATGAGAATGCAGATTATCAAGCACACCTCCACACATGAGAATGCAGATTATCAAGCACACCTCCACACATGAGAATGCAGATTATCAAGCACACCTCCACACATGAGAATGCAGATTATCAAGCACACCTCCACACATGAGAATGCAGATTATCAAACACACCTCCACACATGAGAATGCAGATTATCAAGCACACCTCCACACATGAGAATGCAGATTATCAAGCACACCTCCACACATGAGAATGCAGATTATCAAGCACACCTCCACACATGAGAATGCAGATTATCAAGCACACCTCCACACATGAGAATGCAGATTATCAAGCACACCTCCACACATGAGAATGCAGATTATCAAGCACACCTCTACACATGAGAATGCAGATTATCAAGCACACCTCCACACATGTGAATGCAGATTATCAAGCACACCTCCACACATGAGAATGCAGATTATCAAGCACACCTCCACACATGAGAATGCAGATTATCAAGCACACCTCCACACATGAGAATGCAGATTATCAAACACACCTCCACACATGTGAATGCAGATTATCAAGCACACCTCCACACATGAGAATGCAGATTATCAAGCACACCTCCACACATGTGAATGCAGATTATCAAGCACACCTCTACACATGAGAATGCAGATTATCAAGCACACCTCCACACATGTGAATGCAGATTATCAAACACACCTCCACACATGAGAATGCAGATTATCAAGCACACCTCCACACATGAGAATGCAGATTATCAAGCACACCTCCACACATGAGAATGCAGATTATCAAGCACACCTCCACACATGAGAATGCAGATTATCAAGCACACCTCCACACATGAGAATGCAGATTATCAAGCACACCTCCACACATGAGAATGCAGATTATCAAGCACACCTCCACACATGTGAATGCAGATTATCAAGCACACCTCTACACATGAGAATGCAGATTATCAAGCACACCTCCACACATGTGAATGCAGATTATCAAACACACCTCCACACATGAGAATGCAGATTATCAAGCACACCTCCACACATGAGAATGCAGATTATCAAGCACACCTCCACACATGTGAATGCAGATTATCAAGCACACCTCCACACATGAGAATGCAGATTATCAAGCACACCTCCACACATGAGAATGCAGATTATCAAGCACACCTCCACACATGAGAATGCAGATTATCAAACACACCTCCACACATGTGAATGCAGATTATCAAACACACCTCCACACATGAGAATGCAGATTATCAAGCACACCTCCACACATGAGAATGCAGATTATCAAACACACCTCCACACATGTGAATGCAGATTATCAAACACACCTCCACACATGAGAATGCAGATTATCAAGCACACCTCTACACATGAGAATGCAGATTATCAAGCACACCTCCACACATGTGAATGCAGATTATCAAACACACCTCCACACATGAGAATGCAGATTATCAAGCACACCTCCACACATGAGAATGCAGATTATCAAGCACACCTCCACACATGAGAATGCAGATTATCAAGCACACCTCCACACATGAGAATGCAGATTATCAAGCACACCTCCACACATGAGAATGCAGATTATCAAGCACACCTCCACACATGTGAATGCAGATTATCAAGCACACCTCCACACATGAGAATGCAGATTATCAAGCACACCTCCACACATGTGAATGCAGATTATCAAGCACACCTCCACACATGAGAATGCAGATTATCAAGCACACCTCCACACATGTGAATGCAGATTATCAAGCACACCTCCACACATGAGAATGCAGATTATCAAGCACACCTCCACACATGAGAATGCAGATTATCAAGCACACCTCCACACATGAGAATGCAGATTATCAAGCACACCTCCACACATGTGAATGCAGATTATCAAGCACACCTCTACACATGTGAATGCAGATTATCAAACACACCTCCACACATGAGAATGCAGATTATCAAGCACACCTCCACACATGAGAATGCAGATTATCAAGCACACCTCCACACATGAGAATGCAGATTATCAAACACACCTCCACACATGAGAATGCAGATTATCAAGCACACCTCCACACATGTGAATGCAGATTATCAAGCACACCTCCACACATGTGAATGCAGATTATCAAGCACACCTCTACACATGTGAATGCAGATTATCAAACACACCTCCACACATGAGAATGCAGATTATCAAGCACACCTCCACACATGTGAATGCAGATTATCAAGCACACCTCCACACATGAGAATGCAGATTATCAAACACACCTCCACACATGAGAATGCAGATTATCAAGCACACCTCCACACATGAGAATGCAGATTATCAAGCACACCTCCACACATGTGAATGCAGATTATCAAGCACACCTCTACACATGAGAATGCAGATTATCAAGCACACCTCCACACATGAGAATGCAGATTATCAAGCACACCTCCACACATGTGAATGCAGATTATCAAGCACACCTCTACACATGAGAATGCAGATTATCAAGCACACCTCTACACATGAGAATGCAGATTATCAAGCACACCTCTACACATGAGAATGCAGATTATCAAGCACACCTCCACACATGTGAATGCAGATTATCAAGCACACCTCCACACATGAGAATGCAGATTATCAAGCACACCTCCACACATGAGAATGCAGATTATCAAGCACACCTCCACACATGAGAATGCAGATTATCAAGCACACCTCCACACATGAGAATGCAGATTATCAAGCACACCTCCACACATGTGAATGCAGATTATCAAGCACACCTCTACACATGAGAATGCAGATTATCAAGCACACCTCTACACATGAGAATGCAGATTATCAAGCACACCTCCACACATGAGAATGCAGATTATCAAGCACACCTCCACACATGTGAATGCAGATTATCAAGCACACCTCCACACATGAGAATGCAGATTATCAAGCACACCTCCACACATGAGAATGCAGATTATCAAACACACCTCCACACATGAGAATGCAGATTATCAAGCACACCTCCACACATGTGAATGCAGATTATCAAGCACACCTCTACACATGAGAATGCAGATTATCAAGCACACCTCCACACATGAGAATGCAGATTATCAAGCACACCTCCACACATGAGAATGCAGATTATCAAGCACACCTCTACACATGAGAATGCAGATTATCAAGCACACCTCTACACATGAGAATGCAGATTATCAAGCACACCTCCACACATGAGAATGCAGATTATCAAACACACCTCCACACATGAGAATGCAGATTATCAAGCACACCTCCACACATGAGAATGCAGATTATCAAACACACCTCCACACATGAGAATGCAGATTATCAAGCACACCTCCACACATGAGAATGCAGATTATCAAACACACCTCCACACATGAGAATGCAGATTATCAAGCACACCTCCACACATGTGAATGCAGATTATCAAGCACACCTCTACACATGTGAATGCAGATTATCAAGCACACCTCTACACATGAGAATGCAGATTATCAAGCACACCTCCACACATGTGAATGCAGATTACCAAGCACACCTCCACACATGAGAATGCAGATTATCAAGCACACCTCCACACATGAGAATGCAGATTATCAAGCACACCTCCACACATGTGAATGCAGATTATCAAGCACACCTCTACACATGAGAATGCAGATTATCAAGCACACCTCCACACATGTGAATGCAGATTATCAAGCACACCTCCACACATGTGAATGCAGATTATCAAGCACACCTCCACACATGAGAATGCAGATTATCAAGCACACCTCCACACATGAGAATGCAGATTATCAAGCACACCTCCACACATGTGAATGCAGATTATCAAGCACACCTCCACACATGAGAATGCAGATTATCAAACACACCTCCACACATGAGAATGCAGATTATCAAGCACACCTCCACACATGAGAATGCAGATTATCAAGCACACCTCCACACATGAGAATGCAGATTATCAAGCACACCTCTACACATGTGAATGCAGATTATCAAGCACACCTCCACACATGTGAATGCAGATTATCAAGCACACCTCCACACATGAGAATGCAGATTATCAAGCACACCTCTACACATGAGAATGCAGATTATCAAGCACACCTCTACACATGAGAATGCAGATTATCAAGCACACCTCTACACATGAGAATGCAGATTATCAAGCACACCTCCACACATGAGAATGCAGATTATCAAGCACACCTCCACACATGTGAATGCAGATTATCAAGCACACCTCTACACATGAGAATGCAGATTATCAAGCACACCTCCACACATGAGAATGCAGATTATCAAGCACACCTCCACACATGAGAATGCAGATTATCAAGCACACCTCCACACATGAGAATGCAGATTATCAAGCACACCTCCACACATGTGAATGCAGATTATCAAGCACACCTCTACACATGAGAATGCAGATTATCAAGCACACCTCCACACATGAGAATGCAGATTATCAAGCACACCTCCACACATGAGAATGCAGATTATCAAGCACACCTCCACACATGAGAATGCAGATTATCAAGCACACCTCCACACATGTGAATGCAGATTATCAAGCACACCTCCACACATGAGAATGCAGATTATCAAGCACACCTCCACACATGAGAATGCAGATTATCAAGCACACCTCCACACATGAGAATGCAGATTATCAAGCACACCTCCACACATGTGAATGCAGATTATCAAGCACACCTCTACACATGAGAATGCAGATTATCAAGCACACCTCCACACATGAGAATGCAGATTATCAAGCACACCTCCACACATGTGAATGCAGATTATCAAGCACACCTCCACACATGAGAATGCAGATTATCAAGCACACCTCCACACATGTGAATGCAGATTATCAAACACACCTCCACACATGAGAATGCAGATTATCAAGCACACCTCTACACATGTGAATGCAGATTATCAAGCACACCTCCACACATGTGAATGCAGATTATCAAGCACACCTCTACACATGTGAATGCAGATTATCAAACACACCTCCACACATGAGAATGCAGATTATCAAGCACACCTCCACACATGTGAATGCAGATTATCAAGCACACCTCCACACATGAGAATGCAGATTATCAAACACACCTCCACACATGAGAATGCAGATTATCAAGCACACCTCCACACATGAGAATGCAGATTATCAAGCACACCTCCACACATGTGAATGCAGATTATCAAGCACACCTCCACACATGAGAATGCAGATTATCAAGCACACCTCCACACATGTGAATGCAGATTATCAAACACACCTCCACACATGAGAATGCAGATTATCAAGCACACCTCTACACATGTGAATGCAGATTATCAAGCACACCTCCACACATGTGAATGCAGATTATCAAGCACACCTCTACACATGTGAATGCAGATTATCAAACACACCTCCACACATGAGAATGCAGATTATCAAGCACACCTCCACACATGTGAATGCAGATTATCAAGCACACCTCCACACATGAGAATGCAGATTATCAAACACACCTCCACACATGAGAATGCAGATTATCAAGCACACCTCCACACATGTGAATGCAGATTATCAAGCACACCTCTACACATGAGAATGCAGATTATCAAGCACACCTCTACACATGAGAATGCAGATTATCAAGCACACCTCTACACATGAGAATGCAGATTATCAAGCACACCTCCACACATGTGAATGCAGATTATCAAGCACACCTCCACACATGAGAATGCAGATTATCAAGCACACCTCCACACATGAGAATGCAGATTATCAAGCACACCTCCACACATGAGAATGCAGATTATCAAGCACACCTCCACACATGAGAATGCAGATTATCAAGCACACCTCCACACATGTGAATGCAGATTATCAAGCACACCTCTACACATGAGAATGCAGATTATCAAGCACACCTCTACACATGAGATGCAGATTATCAAGCACACCTCCACACATGAGAATGCAGATTATCAAGCACACCTCCACACATGTGAATGCAGATTATCAAGCACACCTCCACACATGAGAATGCAGATTATCAAGCACACCTCCACACATGAGAATGCAGATTATCAAACACACCTCCACACATGAGAATGCAGATTATCAAGCACACCTCCACACATGTGAATGCAGATTATCAAGCACACCTCCACACATGAGAATGCAGATTATCAAACACACCTCCACACATGAGAATGCAGATTATCAAGCACACCTCCACACATGAGAATGCAGATTATCAAACACACCTCCACACATGAGAATGCAGATTATCAAGCACACCTCCACACATGTGAATGCAGATTATCAAGCACACCTCTACACATGTGAATGCAGATTATCAAGCACACCTCTACACATGAGAATGCAGATTATCAAGCACACCTCCACACATGTGAATGCAGATTACCAAGCACACCTCCACACATGAGAATGCAGATTATCAAGCACACCTCCACACATGTGAATGCAGATTATCAAGCACACCTCTACACATGAGAATGCAGATTATCAAGCACACCTCTACACATGAGAATGCAGATTATCAAGCACACCTCTACACATGAGAATGCAGATTATCAAGCACACCTCCACACATGTGAATGCAGATTACCAAGCACACCTCCACACATGAGAATGCAGATTATCAAGCACACCTCCACACATGTGAATGCAGATTATCAAGCACACCTCCACACATGAGAATGCAGATTACCAAGCACACCTCCACACATGAGAATGCAGATTATCAAGCACACCTCCACACATGAGAATGCAGATTATCAAGCACACCTCTACACATGAGAATGCAGATTATCAAGCACACCTCCACACATGTGAATGCAGATTATCAAGCACACCTCCACACATGAGAATGCAGATTACCAAGCACACCTCCACACATGAGAATGCAGATTATCAAGCACACCTCCACACATGAGAATGCAGATTATCAAGCACACCTCCACACATGAGAATGCAGATTATCAAGCACACCTCCACACATGAGAATGCAGATTATCAAGCACACCTCTACACATGAGAATGCAGATTATCAAGCACACCTCCACACATGAGAATGCAGATTACCAAGCACACCTCCACACATGTGAATGCAGATTATCAAGCACACCTCCACACATGAGAATGCAGATTATCAAGCACACCTCCACACATGTGAATGCAGATTATCAAGCACACCTCCACACATGAGAATGCAGATTAATCAAACACACCTCCACACATGAGAATGCAGATTATCAAGCACACCTCCACACATGAGAATGCAGATTATCAAGCACACCTCCACACATGAGAATGCAGATTATCAAGCACACCTCTACACATGTGAATGCAGATTATCAAGCACACCTCCACACATGAGAATGCAGATTATCAAGCACACCTCCACACATGAGAATGCAGATTATCAAGCACACCTCCACACATGAGAATGCAGATTATCAAGCACACCTCCACACATGAGAATGCAGATTATCAAGCACACCTCCACACATGAGAATGCAGATTATCAAGCACACCTCCACACATGAGAATGCAGATTATCAAGCACACCTCCACACATGTGAATGCAGATTATCAAGCACACCTCTACACATGAGAATGCAGATTATCAAGCACACCTCTACACATGAGAATGCAGATTATCAAGCACACCTCCACACATGAGAATGCAGATTATCAAGCACACCTCCACACATGTGAATGCAGATTATCAAGCACACCTCCACACATGAGAATGCAGATTATCAAGCACACCTCCACACATGAGAATGCAGATTATCAAACACACCTCCACACATGAGAATGCAGATTATCAAGCACACCTCCACACATGTGAATGCAGATTATCAAGCACACCTCCACACATGAGAATGCAGATTATCAAACACACCTCCACACATGAGAATGCAGATTATCAAACACACCTCCACACATGTGAATGGAGATTATCAAACACACCTCCACACATGAGAATGCAGATTATCAAACACACCTCCACACATGAGAATGCAGATTATCAAGCACACCTCCACACATGAGAATGCAGATTATCAAACACACCTCCACACATGAGAATGCAGATTATCAAGCACACCTCCACACATGTGAATGCAGATTATCAAGCACACCTCCACACATGTGAATGCAGATTACCAAGCACACCTCCACACATGAGAATGCAGATTACCAAGCACACCTCCACACATGAGAATGCAGATTATCAAGCACACCTCCACACATGAGAATGCAGATTATCAAGCACACCTCCACACATGTGAATGCAGATTATCAAGCACACCTCCACACATGTGAATGCAGATTATCAAGCACACCTCCACACATGTGAATGCAGATTACCAAGCACACCTCCACACATGAGAATGCAGATTATCAAGCACACCTCCACACATGAGAATGCAGATTATCAAGCACACCTCCACACATGTGAATGCAGATTATCAAGCACACCTCCACACATGTGAATGCAGATTATCAAGCACACCTCCACACATGTGAATGCAGATTACCAAGCACACCTCCACACATGAGAATGCAGATTATCAAGCACACCTCCACACATGAGAATGCAGATTATCAAGCACACCTCCACACATGTGAATGCAGATTATCAAGCACACCTCTACACATGAGAATGCAGATTATCAAGCACACCTCCACACATGAGAATGCAGATTATCAAGCACACCTCCACACATGAGAATGCAGATTATCAAGCACACCTCCACACATGAGAATGCAGATTATCAAGCACACCTCTACACATGTGAATGCAGATTATCAAGCACACCTCCACACATGAGAATGCAGATTATCAAGCACACCTTGAAAAATTACACAATGATTAAAATATTTAACCCAAATAAATAAATGTTGGTGGTTCGTACTGATGTTATTCATCTGTTTTCACACACTTCAGCGTCGCAGTCACTAATGTGGACGAACACTGACACCCTGTGGTGAAATAATGCGTATTTTTAACAGCCGCAGCTTTCTCAGATTGGCTTGGTTTGGATTAAAAATTCATGTTCCGATCAGTTTGGAAAATTCTTCACACAGTAAACATCAGATTAGCCCTTCTTCTGTCGATAAAAATGTCCAAATTTATAAATCTTATTGCAGACACTAATTTTAGGTGGCGTTTGTTCAACTCATTGACCACAGTCCATTGAAAGTAAACATAACCAGAAATAAGTGATATGTATTGTTTCCAAACGGAACTGCGTCACGAAGTTCAGTGCAAGTGGTCCGTTAAGATTGGTTTGATATATCAAATGGAATGTGCCATGATGAGTCAAATCTGGTGAATATCTAATGAGTCTAGAAAAGTATGTTTGCAATGAAATTCAATGGTGTTCGGGCGTCGTTTCACAGTACTGTAAATGACAACCAGTGACATCAATCAAACTTCCAAATTAATTTTCAAACATATTGTATATCTATTTTTATATACATGCATACCAACATATATGCCAAATAAATGTTAAAATAAAATAAAACAATTAAGTCAAAACATTAGAAACGAGTGCAACTTTGATCTGAACTTTGACATTACAGGATCTGCCTTGATTGAGTCCCAACATCCCACTGACGAGAGAATAACACAACTAACCCTAAAGACATGTTAGGATCGAACACTACGACACAGACACGACAGAACACCACTTGCATTCCAATGAGTTTATTCTGTAAAATTATTGTCAATAAACAGGAAAAACAGTTTACATGTGGCTACAAACCTTGAAAATGCGACATGTATGAGGGCAATAAAAATGAAACGACAAAAAACCACATTGGTGATGAATTTACCACAGATGTGTCATTTACTATCATCAAAAATAAATAGAATATATTCTTTATATAAACAAAGATAAGAAATAAAAATGGAGTGTTTGGAAGAGGGGCGTCTGTGATCAGGAACGGACAGACAGAAGAACATCTTCAACATGTAAAACTACAGCATGCCACTAGAAAGGCTAGAAAACAACCAACCCACGACACAGGAACGGATGAGCATCGGGATAATAGTACAGAGATCCTAGAATCTACACCCAATCAAATATACAGAGATACTATCGAGTTACGGCGCGCAACTCTGCTTGTGCACGATTCTTCATATTCTACGCTTTCCACTCTTTTCTCTCAGATTACATAAAAGCGTGAAAAACGAGTTGTTTGACAGACAAACGTCTGTTTGTTCCATCTTAAGAAAGAAACGTCTAGCTTGACCCATGAATGAAATCTGAATGAGCTGAAGCTTAACCTCTAAAATCAAATCAGCAGAAAGGAATGACGTTTGTGTGTAAATCCTGGATGTTGTGTTTTTATTTTACTGTATGTGTGTGTGTTTGACTGAGCCAGATAATGTGTAGGAGTTTGCAAGCGATCAGTGTAATAAGATGCATTTACAGTATGACACATCAGCGCCACGAGCCGTCGTCCGATGATCGTCTAACGATCCTCCCGGAGATTCTGCCGGAAGAGACAAAAACAGCAGTCAGGCAAACTCTGCAGTCACTACTTTCACTCTCAGAAAACTGCTGACAAACCTTGCCGTCCCATTCCCTTAACCCCTAACTGTACAGTCAGACATCAGACAGGAGCGACTCTCATTCTCTGTCCTCTATTAATGTTTTAAACAGTTTTAGCAATAGAGGTCTGCAAACCGAGCCGAGCCGGGTATATATATATAGAGAGAGGTGTGCATGTTGTCTGCTGTGTTGTGACTGAAATAGACTGAAAAACAAAACTGTTCACAACACCAGACGACACGCAAAACACAACATGAGCAGATCTCTTGGGGCGGTGGAAAAACAGCAGCATGTTCCTCTTATTGTGTGACAGTTACACTGCTATACCTGTAGACACTGTTACACCTGTAGACACTGTTACACCTGTAGACACTGTTACACCTGTAGACACTGTTACACCAGTAGACACTGTTACACCTGTAGACACTGTTACACCAGTAGACGCTGTTACACCTGTAGACACTGTTACACCTGTAGACACTGTTACACCTGTAGACGCTGTTACACCAGTAGACACTGTTACACCTGTAGACGCTGTTACACCAGTAGACACTGTTACACCTGTAGACACTGTTACACCAGTAGACACTGTTACACCTGTAGACACTGTTACACCAGTAGACACTGTTACACCTGTAGACACTGTTACACCTGTAGACACTGTTACACCTGTAGACGCTGTTACACCAGTAGACACTGTTACACCTGTAGACACTGTTACACCAGTAGACACTGTTACACCTGTAGACGCTGTTACACCTGTAGACACTGTTACACCAGTAGACACTGTTACACCAGTAGACACTGTTACACCTGTAGACACTGTTACACCTGTAGACGCTGTTACACCAGTAGACACTGTTACTCCTGTGGACACTGTTACACCTGTAGACGCTATTACACCTGTAGACACTGTTACACCTGTAGACACTGTTACACCTGTAGACACTGTTACACCAGTAGACACTGTTACACCTGTAGACACTGTTACACCTGTAGACGCTGTTACACCTGTAGACGCTGTTACACCTGTAGACGCTGTTACACCAGTAGACACTGTTACACCAGTAGACACTGTTACACCTGTAGACACTGTTACACCAGTAGACACTGTTACACCTGTAGACACTGTTACACCTGTAGACGCTGTTACACCAGTAGACACTGTTACACCTGTAGACACTGTTACACCTGTAGACACTGTTACACCAGTAGACACTGTTACACCAGTAGACACTGTTACACCTGTAGACACTGTTACACCTGTAGACACTTTTACACCTGTAGACGCTGTTACACCAGTAGACACTGTTACACCTGTAGACACTGTTACACCTGTAGACACTGTTACACCAGTAGACACTGTTACACCTGTAGACACTGTTACACCAGTAGACACTGTTACACCTGTAGACACTGTTACACCTGTAGACGCTGTTACACCAGTAGACACTGTTACACCTGTAGACACTGTTACACCAGTAGACACTGTTACACCAGTAGACACTGTTACACCAGTAGACACTGTTACACCTGTAGACACTGTTACACCAGTAGACACTGTTACACCTGTAGACACTGTTACACCTGTAGACGCTGTTACACCAGTAGACACTGTTACACCTGTAGACACTGTTACACCTGTAGACACTGTTACACCAGTAGACACTGTTACACCTGTAGACGCTGTTACACCTGTAGACGCTGTTACACCTGTAGACGCTGTTACACCTGTAGACGCTGTTACACCTGTAGACGCTGTTACACCAGTAGACACTGTTACAGCTGTAGACGCTGTTACACCAGTAGACGCTGTTACACCTGTAGACGCTGTTACACCTGTAGACGCTGTTACACCAGTAGACACTGTTACACCTGTAGACACTGTTACACCAGTAGACACTGTTACACCTGTAGACGCTGTTACACCTGTAGACGCTGTTACACCTGTAGACGCTGTTACACCAGTAGACACTGTTACACCTGTAGACGCTGTTACACCAGTAGACACTGTTACACCTGTAGACGCTGTTACACCTGTAGACGCTGTTACACCTGTAGACGCTGTTACACCAGTAGACACTGTTACACCTGTAGACGCTGTTACACCAGTAGACACTGTTACACCTGTAGACGCTGTTACACCAGTAGACACTGTTACACCTGTAGACACTGTTACACCTGTAGACGCTGTTACACCTGTAGACGCTGTTACACCTGTAGACGCTGTTACACCTGTAGACGCTGTTACACATGTAGACGCTGTTACACCTGTAGACGCTGTTACACCTGTAGACGCTGTTACACCTGTAGACACTTACAAATGTAGACGCTGTTACACCTGTAGACACTTACAAATGTAGACGCTGTTACACCTGTAGACACTTACACCTGTAGACACTGTTACACCTGTAGACGCTGTTACACCTGTAGACACTTACACCTGTAGACGCTGTTACACCTGTAGACGCTGTTACACCTGTAGACGCTGTTACACCTGTAGACGCTGTTACACCTGTAGACGCTGTTACACCTGTAGACACTTACAAATGTAGACGCTGTTACACCTGTAGACACTTACAAATGTAGACGCTGTTACACCTGTAGACACTTACAAATGTAGACGCTGTTACACCTGTAGACACTTACACCTGTAGACACTGTTACACCTGTAGACGCTGTTACACCTGTAGACGCTGTTACACCTGTAGACGCTGTTACACCTGTAGACGCTGTTACACATGTAGACACTTACACCTGTAGACGCTGTTACACCTGTAGACGCTGTTACACCTGTAGACACTGTTACACCTGTAGACACTGTTACACCTGTAGACGCCGTTACACCTGTGGACGCCGTTACACCTGTAGACACCGTTACACCTGTAGACACCGTTACACCTGTAGACACCGTTACACCTGTGGACGCCGTTACACCTGTGGACGCCGTTACACCTGTAGACGCTGTTACACCTGTAGACGCTGTTACACCTGTAGACACTTACACCTGTAGACACCGTTACACCTGTGGACGCCGTTACACCTGTGGACGCCGTTACACCTGTAGACGCTGTTACACCTGTAGACGCTGTTACACCTGTAGACACTTACACCTGTAGACACTTACACCTGTAGACGCTGTTACACCTGTAGACGCTGTTACACCTGTGGACGCTGTTACACCTGTAGACGCTGTTACACCTGTAGACACTTACACCTGTAGACACTTAAACCTGTAGATACCGTTACACCTGTAGACACCGTTACACCTGTGGACGCCGTTACACCTGTGGACGCCGTTACACCTGTGGACGCCGTTACACCTGTAGACGCTGTTACACCTGTAGACACTGTTACACCTGTAGACACTTACACCTGTAGACACTTACACCTGTAGACACTGTTACACCTGTAGACACTTACACCTGTAGACACTTACACCTGTAGACACTTACACCTGTAGACACTTACACCTGTAGACGCTGTTACACCTGTAGACGCTGTTACACCTGTAGACACTTACACCTGTAGACACTTACACCTGTAGACACTGTTACACCTGTAGACACTGTTACACCTGTAGACACTGTTACACCTGTAGACATTTACACCTGTAGACACTTACACCTGTGGACACTGTTACACCTGTGGACACTGTTACACCTGTGGACACTGTTACACCTGTAGACGCTGTTACACCTGTAGACGCTGTTACACCTGTGGACGCTGTTACACCTGTGGACACTGTTACACCTGTAGACGCTGTTACACCTGTGGACGCTGTTACACCTGTAGACGCTGTTACACCTGTAGACGCTGTTACACCTGTAGACACTGTTACACCTGTAGACACTTACACCTGTAGACACTGTTACACCTGTAGACACTGTTACACCTGTAGACACTGTTACACCTGTAGACGGTAGACACTGTTACACCTGTAGACACTTACACCTGTAGACACTGTTACACCTGTAGACACTGTTACACCTGTAGACACTGTTACACCTGTGGACACTGTTACACCTGTAGACACTGTTACACCTGTAGACACTTACACCTGTAGACACTGTTACACCTGTAGACACTGTTACACCTGTAGACACTGTTACACCTGTAGACACTGTTACACCTGTGGACACTGTTACACCTGTAGACACTGTTACACCTGTAGACACTGTTACACCTGTAGACACTGTTACACCTGTGGACACTGTTACACCTGTAGACACTGTTACACCTGTAGACACTTACACCTGTAGACACTGTTACACCTGTAGACACTGTTACACCTGTAGACACTTACACCTGTAGACACTGTTACACCTGTAGACACTGTTACACCTGTAGACACTGTTACACCTGTGGACACTGTTACACCTGTGGACACTGTTACACCTGTGGACACTGTTACACCTGTAGACACTGTTACACCTGTGGACACTGTTACACCTGTGGACGCTGTTACACCTGTGGACGCTGTTACACCAGTAGACACTGTTACACCTGTAGACGCTGTTACACCTGTAGACACTGTTACACCAGTAGACACTGTTACACCTGTAGACACTGTTACACCTGTGGACACTGTTACACCTGTAGAAACTGTTACACCTGTGGACACTGTTACACCTGTAGACGCTGTTACACCTGTAGACACTGTTACACCTGTAGACACTGTTACACCAGTAGACACTGTTACACCTGTAGACGCTGTTACACCTGTAGACACTGTTACACCAGTAGACACTGTTACACCTGTAGACACTGTTACACCTGTGGACGCTGTTACACCTGTAGACACTGTTACACCTGTAGACACTGTTACACCTGTAGACACTGTTACACCTGTGGACACTGTTACACCTGTGGACACTGTTACACCAGTAGACACTGTTACACCTGTGGACACTGTTACACCTGTGGACACTGTTACACCAGTAGACACTGTTACACCTGTGGACACTGTTACACCTGTAGACGCTGTTACTCCTGTGGACACTGTTACACCTGTAGACACTGTTACACCAGTAGACACTGTTACACCTGTAGACACTTACACCTGTAGACACTTACACCTGTAGACACTGTTACACCTGTAGACACTGTTACACCTGTAGACACTGTTACACCTGTGGACACTGTTACACCTGTGGACACTGTTACACCAGTAGACACTGTAACACCAGTAGACGCTGTTACACCTGTAGACGCTGTTACACCTGTAGACGCTGTTACACCTGTGGACACTGTTACACCTGTAGACACTGTTACACCTGTAGACACTGTTACACCTGTGGACACTGTTACACCTGTAGACACTGTTACACCTGTGGACACTGTTACACCTGTGGACACTGTTACACCTGTAGACACTGTTACACCTGTAGACACTGTTACACCTGTGGACACTGTTACACCTGTGGACACTGTTACACCTGTAGACACTGTTACACCTGTGGACACTGTTACACCTGTAGACACTGTTACACCTGTAGACACTGTTACACCAGTAGACACTGTTACACCTGTAGACACTGTTACACCTGTGGACACTGTTACACCTGTGGACACTGTTACACCTGTGGACACTGTTACACCTGTGGACACTGTTACACCTGTGGACACTGTTACACCTGTAGACACTGTTACACCTGTAGACGCTGTTACACCAGTAGACACTTACACCTGTAGACACTGTTACACCTGTGGACACTGTTACACCTGTGGACACTGTTACACCTGTAGACGCTGTTACACCTGTTCACCCTGCAGAGTTTCAGAATCAGTATGTGCTTTTTCTCCTGTGTTTGTTTACTGATGGTTGCATGCAATCCTAAAATTCAGAATATTGTAAAAATGAGGTGTAAGAAATGGACTCCGGGTCGGTTCGGTTATACGATCTCGGGTTCGGGCTTCAGTTTAGAGCGTGTGCAGACCTCTATTCAGCAATTAATTAAAGATTGTAACTAGTCATTTCATGAAATTCCTGTTACTGTATATGAATACTGTGCGGATGGGATCAGCGGCTTCACGTGTTCTTACCCCTTGACTGCATGTCTTGTCTGAAGAGTTCTGGATGTTGTTGTCATGGTCACCAGCCTCTGATCCGCTCTTCTGCCCATCTTTCCCATCCTTCTCCAGACCTTCATCTCCCGAACCCTTCCGGGACAGCTTGGAGGACTGTAGGAGAGGTTTAGACTGAAAACAGGCTGGACCAAACACCCAGAGCACACTCTCATTTGCAGCCTGTGTGGTCTTGTTTCTCTCTCTCACTGCTACACTAAACTTGTTCAAGCCGCTCAGTAACCTTCACTACGTACAGTATATGAACGTGCAGGATTTGGTTGCTAGGCAACAGCTGTTGCTAAGCAAGGGCTCAGCTAGAGGCGGTAAGCCTTCAGACTCGAACCCTTCGATGAACACTTCATCACCCGTCAGGAGATGCACATGCACTTCAACAGGTGTGGGTGAAAACTTCTGATCTCACACACAAGCTGCGTCCCAAATGATGTACTGCACAGTATGTAGTGTATGAGGTTTAAAGGGTTATATTGTCACCCAGCTTCAGTCGGATAGTTGAGAGCATGAAGCGTCCAACGTTCCACAATTTGAAGTGCACTTTTTCTACTCGCACTATGTATATTGCAAAACAGCTTGAAATGGTGCATAAGCCTGCAAACTGGGCCGCACCAGTACAGTGTGATGTGTTCATCTCTCTCACACACTCTCACACACTCTCTCACACTCTCTCACACTCTCTCACACACTCTCACACACTCTGCCCCCTGTGTGATGTGTTCATCTCTCACACACTCTCTCACACTCTCTCACACTCTCTCACACTCTCTCACACACTCTGCCCCCTGTGTGATGTGTTCATCTCTCTCACACACTCTCACACACTCTCTCACACTCTCTCACACACTCTCACACACTCTGCCCCCTGTGTGATGTGTTCATCTCTCACACACTCTCTCACACTCTCTCACACACTCTCTCACACTCTCACACACTCTGCCCCCTGTGTGATGTGTTCATCTCTCACACACTCTCTCACACTCTCACACACTCGCTCACACTCTCTCACACTCTCTCACACTCTCTCACACTCTCTCACACTCTCTCACACTCTCTCACACTCTCTCACACTCTCTCACACTCTCACACACTCTCACACACTCTCACACACTCTCACACACTCTCACACACTCTGCCCCCTGTGTGATGTGTTCATCTCTCTCACACACTCTCTCACACACTCTCACACACTCTCACACACTCTCACACACTCTCACACACTCTCTCACACTCTCTCACACTCTCTCACACACTCTCACACACTCTCTCACACTCTCACACACTCTCTCACACTCTCTCACACTCTCTCACACTCTCTCACACTCTCTCACACTCTCTCACACTTTCACACACACTCTCACACTCTCACACACTCTCTCACACTCGCTCACACTCTCTCACACTCTCTCACACTCTCTCACACTCTCACACACTCTCTCACACTCTCTCACACTCTCTCACACTCTCTCACACTCTCACACACTCTCACACACTCTCACACTTTCACACACACTCTCACACTCTCACACACACTCTCTCACACTCTCTCACACTCTCTCACACTCTCTCACACTCTCACACACTCTCACACACTCTCTCACACTTTCACACACACTCTCACACTCTCACACTCTCACACACACTCTCTCACACTCTCTCACACTCTCTCACACACTCTCTCACACACTCTCTCACACACTCTCTCACACACTCTCTCACACACTCTCTCACACACTCTGCCCCCTGTGTGATGTGTTTATCTCTCACACACTCTCACACTCTCTCACACACTCTCTCACACACTCTCACACACACTCTCACACACACTCTCACACACACTCTCACACACACTCTCACACACACTCTCTCACACACTCTGCCCCCTGTGTGATGTGTTCATCTCTCACACATTCTCACACTCTCTCACACACTCTCTCACACACTCTCTCACACACTCTCTCACACACTCTCTCACACACTCTCTCACACTCTCTCACACTCTCTCACACTCTCTCACACTCTCTCACACACTCTCACACACACTCTCACACACACTCTCACACACACTCTCACACACACTCTCTCACACACACTCTCTCACACACTCTCTCACACACTCTGCCCCCTGTGTGATGTGTTCATCTCTCACACATTCTCACACTCTCTCACACACTCTCTCTCACACACTCTGCCCCCTGCTGACCCGGAGCTGCACTGACCTTCAGCATCATCAGGATCCATTCAGCTCAAAGAAAACCCAATGAACACATGACTTTAATTATGCAGATTTAGTAACTATAAGAATCTCTCCGTATTTAAACACCTAATGGAGTTTGTCCTTCAGCTGTTCACATGATTTTCTGTAAACCTGCTTTCAAACAACATGGATTCTGAAATCTATATAGAGATAAAATGACAGACACTCACAGAAACGCTCAGGTACCTTTGAGGATGCACTTTTTTTCCGCTTGGATCCGACCTTGTCGCTCTTCATCTTTCCCTCCTCTTCTTCTTCCTCTTCCTCGCTGTCGACTGCGTTCCCTCCTTCCCCCTCCGTCTCCGAGGAGCTCTGCTGCTGCATCACCTGTGTGTGTGTGTGTGTGTGACAGATCAGGTCACGTGACACTCACACACACCTCAGCTCATCAAATACTGTAACTCACCTGGTAACCAGTGAATTTGACACCAGGATTATTTTCAATTTCCCACAGGCCTTCATTAAATCCTTTTCTCTTGTTTGACTTGCCAAACTTGTCCTTATATTCCTTGTAGGGCAGGAGGTCTTTAGGGCCCAGGAACGCACTAGGAGACACAGATACTGTCGTCCATCACTAACACAGAGACACGTATGACTGAATCTCACACACACACACACACACACACACACACACACACACACACACACACACACACACACACACACACACAAAACCTACCCATCACAGAAAACTTTCTGCATTTTTACATTTTCAAAAAAAACTTTAATTAGGCTACTTTATTTTTAAACCAGATTTACTAATGAGGATGTCCCTAAATGGAGGTTTTTGGAGAGTTTGTCACGTTTTGGTCACTTCTGGGTACAAATTTGTTACCAAAATATATTTAAGTAGACACACGTGTACACACACACACACACACACACACACACACAATGTGGCTTACGTCTCATGGGTGCCGAAGAAGAAGATGGGGTATTTATTAGCTGGCGGCTTCACGGCTCCCTCTGGCAGCTCATCAATCTAGAACACACACACACACACACACACACACACACACACACACACACACACACACACACACACACACACACACACTTCAGCACTAACTCTCACACATTGTTTGGGAACATTATTTTGAATGTGTGCGATTTTATTCATCCAACCGTGTCTGGCCTCATGTTTACAGATCAGCTTTTCCCCAGTTGATATGCATTTTAACCTCATTTCATATTTTAGACTTTACATCTTTGTTGTTTTCCACTTCTGCTCTTTCTCTGCTGTTAGATTGCAAAATAAATCATCCTGATCTCACAGCGTCCAGAACCATAATCACTTGATCTGAGAACTTGGTGGGTTGGGTTTAAAATGAAGCGGAAATCAAAACGCTATTCTGGGCCCAGATCATCCAATTCACACTAACGGAACGGTTCGGTTCTTCGCTGAACGCCATCCCGGTGTTTTGAATGGAACGGTGCCGAACGGGCTCTTGTTGGCCCAGATGAGGAACAGCTGCTTCCCCAATAACAACAGCACACTCTCACACATACACACACCAGAATAACCCAGAACCTTTCCGTGATTCAAACAAACACTTCATAAACGCCAGAAATAACGCAAGAGCCCCAAACGACGAGAACAAGCGAATCATTTCACACTAGCGTTACAGGCAAAAACACGTTCACACTCATGATCCGCGTGTCGGAGGCTTTTACTGACGCATTTCGATCCCTTTCCCGCGGTTTTTGCCCTCATTTCCCCTCAGATAACACCGCTGGATCTCCGGGTCTGTTTGAGTGTTTAACGGCCCCTCTGAGCTCCGTAACCGGGTGTGTGTGAGAGTGTTTAGCGGTCTCTCTGAGATCCGGTAACCGGCCTCAGCGTCTCTCTACTCCCCCGGGTGTGTGTGAGTGTTTAGCGGTCTCTCCCAGCTCCAGTAACCGGCCTCCGCGTCTCTCTGCTCGGCTACAGCTCGTACTCACCCTCGCCGGCCAGTGCGGGTATCCCTTCATCTTGGCGAAAACCAGATCTCCAGCTTTATATTCCCGGGGCCGTGGGCGAGCCATCGCGACACACACACTCACCGAAGCGAAAAACTGCACGATAATCCGCGGGTCTCGAGCTCAGCGGCGGATGATCGACCATCAATGTTTTGATCGCAGTTAATAAGGAAATAAATAATGAAAGAGGAGAAAGGCCTGGAGAAACACCTCTTCCCTCGTCTTCTTCCTCCACGTCGTGTAATGTTCAGGGAATGTTATATTTCGTCCTTGTATGGGATTTTATTCAGTTGTATACACGCGAACAAATTTTATTTGAGTTTATATTTTAATGGGGAAAGAAAAATAAGTAGAACCAGAACAGCAATACATTTTCCTTTACAGAATGTCATTCTATTAACAATATTTATGCCAACAACACTCATAGATTTCAAACAGGACATTTACATCTTAGAATGTAAAAAAAAAAGATTAATAATTTGTGGAGTTTTTACAAATGTTATGAATCTGTGTGACTGTGTCACATGAAGAGAGATCATGAGAGGCTAATGTGTGAATGTGTGTGAATCATTAAAGGTCAGATTGAGCACATGAACACAATACAGAACGTCTCGGTAACACTCCTGCTTATTCTGCTCATCTGTGTTGTTATAACACACTAAAGCCGGTCCAGACATAATCTGCAAAGTAACTTAGTAAATACTCAGAATTAAGCTCAAATCATCCCTAGAACCGGACCGGTCCTCCACACAGACCCTGACCAGCTTCGGCTCCAGAGCCTGATCAACACAAGCAGGAGGATGATCCCGATCTGACCTCTGACCTCTGACGCTGCCTGAATCATAATCATACACTGTACGTACGTTGGCCAGAGAAGAACTGAGAAAAAATGCTTTCTTTCCCTTATCATGTACGCTAGTCAAAATGAAACATTAAACATGATACTGTTAGTCCCGTCCACAATCTTATTTTACGACACAAAGTTGTAAAACCTGTAATAGTGATTTGTGTTTGTGGAGATGAATTTGAAAATGCTGAAGCAAATATCAATCAGTTTAAATCACTTTAAAAGCCTAAAGTGTAAATCCTGATCTGAGAAACCAAGGCTAGCGATGCGTCCTTCAGCCGAAGCCACACACTCGAGTTTATCTCTGCCATGTGAAGGTAAGGACAAACATTTTCTCAATGTTTAAACAATTCTGAACATAAATTCATATTATGTTTATACTTGATAGAAAAATGAAGACCCATTTTATTGTGTTTTTTCATTTACTGTAAAAAAATTATCAATAATTCATGGCAACAACAGTTTTACAAAATTAGTTTTATAAGTAATACGAGATTCAACTTTATATAAGTCAGTTTTAATATAATTCAAGTTTTTAATGACTTTTAGAGCCAATTTGATGATACTTAATTTAAAGCACCAACAGAACTTAATTTTTTAAGTTGAAATAAGTGCATTTGTTTTGCAGTGTTTTTTTTAATGTTGTTGCTTTTTTGAAACTTTGAACTTGAAACCGATGCATTATATATTTTCTCCTGGTAATTTGTCTGGCAAGTCTTCATTCTCCACCCTGTTTTATGAAGAACATCTCTGGCCTCCATTTCCAGAGGAAACACACACACACACACACACACACACACACACACACACACACACATATGGAGTGTGTGTGTGTGTGTGTGTGTGTTTGAGAGAGAGAGAGTGTGTGTGTGTGTGTGTGTGTGTTTGAGAGAGAGAGAGTGTGAGTGTGTGTGTGTGTGTTTGAGTTTGAGAGAGAGTGTGTGTGTCCAGGTGCTGGTCCTTCATCAGATCTGGAGTGTGTGTGTGTGTGAGAGTGAGAGTGTGTCTCACACAGCGATCTGGATACGGCCTGGATCCGGCAGGCTGCGGGAAAACCTCGGGATAAACAAAGACACTAAAATTAGCGTAGATGCCATTCTTCTTATGATGTAACGAGTACATCAGGATTTACGGGAAGGTTCCCAGTTCCGGCTGACCTGATCTATGCAGCCTAACATTGAGTTATAGAAGTCTATAATGTGTTATGTGAATGCTAGGCCGAAGAGATGTGTTTTTAGTCTAGATTTGAACTGACAGAGTGTGTCTGCTTCCCGGACAATGTTAGGAAGACTGTTCCAAAGTTTTGGCGCTAAATAGGAAAAGGATCTACCGCTAGTGACCGAGTGATAGCCTGACCGATAGAAAGCCTGACCGAGTGAAAGCCTGAACGAGTGAAAGCCTGAACGAGTGAAAGCCTGAACGAGTGAAAGCCTGACCGATAGAAAGCCTGACCGAGTGAAAGCCTGAACGAGTGAAAGCCTGAACGAGTGAAAGCCTGAACGAGTGAAAGCCTGAACGAGTGAAAGCCTGACCGAGTGAAAGCCTGAGCGAGAGATAGCCTGACCGAGTGAAAGCCTGAACGAGTGAAAGCCTGACCGAGTGAAAGCCTGAACGAGTGAAAGCCTGACCGAGTAAAAGCCTGACCGAGTAAAAGCCTGACCGAGTGAAAGCCTGAACGAGTGAAAGCCTGAACGAGTGAAAGCCTGACCGAGTGAAAGCCTGAGCGAGAGATAGCCTGACCGAGTGAAAGCCTGACCGAGTGAAAGCCTGAACGAGTGAAAGCCTGACCGAGTAAAAGCCTGACCGAGTGAAAGCCTGAACGAGTGAAAGCCTGAACGAGTGATAGCCTGACCGAGTGAAAGCCTGAACGAGTGAAAGCCTGACCGAGTAAAAGCCTGACCGAGTGAAAGCCTGACCGAGTAAAAGCCTGAACGAGTGAAAGCCTGACCGAGTAAAAGCCTGAACGAGTGAAAGCCTGACCGAGTGAAAGCCTGAACGAGTGATAGCCTGACCGAGTGAAAGCCTGAACGAGTGAAAGCCTGACCGAGTAAAAGCCTGACCGAGTGAAAGCCTGAACGAGTGAAAGCCTGACCGAGTGAAAGCCTGACCGAGTAAAAGCCTGACCGAGTGAAAGCCTGAACGAGTGAAAGCCTGACCGAGTGAAAGCCTGAACGAGTGAAAGCCTGACCGAGTAAAAGCCTGACCGAGTGAAAGCCTGAACGAGTGAAAGCCTGACCGAGTAAAAGCCTGAACGAGTGAAAGCCTGACCGAGTAAAAGCCTGACCGAGTGAAAGCCTGAACGAGTGAAAGCCTGAACGAGTGATAGCCTGACCGAGTGAAAGCCTGAACGAGTGAAAGCCTGACCGAGTAAAAGCCTGACCGAGTGAAAGCCTGACCGAGTGATAGCCTGACCGAGTGAAAGCCTGAACGAGTGAAAGCCTGAACGAGTGAAAGCCTGACCGAGTGAAAGCCTGACCGAGTGAAAGCCTGACCGAGTGAAAGACTGACCGAGTGAAAGCCTGACCGAGTGAAAGCCTGACCGAGTGAAAGCCTGACCGAGTGAAAGCCTGAACGAGTGATAGCCTGACCGAGTGATAGCCTGAACGAGTGAAAGCCTGAACGAGTGAAAGCCTGACCGAGTGAAAGCTTGACCGAGTGAAAGCCTGACCGAGTGAAAGCCTGACCGCCTGACCGAGTGAAAGCCTGACCGAGTGAAAGCCTGACCGAGTGAAAGCCTGAACGAGTGAAAGCCTGAACGAGTGAAAGCCTGAACGAGTGAAAGCCTGAACGAGTGAAAGCCTGAACGAGTGAAAGCCTGACCGAGTGAAAGCCTGACCGAGTGAAAGCCTGACCGAGTGAAAGCCTGAACGAGTGAAAGCCTGAACGAGTGAAAGCCTGAACGAGTGAAAGCCTGACCGAGTGAAAGCCTGAACGAGTGAAAGCCTGAACGAGTGAAAGCCTGACCGAGTGAAAGCCTGAACGAGTGAAAGCCTGAACGAGTGAAAGCCTGACCGAGTGAAAGCCTGACCGAGTGAAAGCCTGACCGAGTGAAAGCCTGAACGAGTGAAAGCCTGACCGAGTGAAAGCCTGACCGAGTGAAAGCCTGAGCGAGTGAAAGCCAGACCGAGTGAAAGCCTGACCGAGTGAAAGCCTGACCGAGTGAAAGCCTGAACGAGTGAAAGCCTGACCGAGTGAAAGCCTGACCGAGTGAAAGCCTGACCGAGTGAAAGCCTGACCGAGTGAAAGCCTGACCGAGTGAAAGCCTGAACGAGTGATAGCCTGACCGAGTGAAAGCCTGACCGAGTGATAGCCTGAACGAGTGAAAGCCTGAACGAGTGATAGCCTGACCGAGTGAAAGCCTGACCGAGTGAAAGCCTGAACGAGTGAAAGCCTGACCGAGTGAAAGCCTGACCGAGTGAAAGCCTGAACGAGTGATAGCCTGACCGAGTGAAAGCCTGAACGAGTGAAAGCCTGACCGAGTGAAAGCCTGACCGAGTGAAAGCCTGAGCGAGAGATAGCCTGACCGAGTGAAAGCCTGACCGAGTGATAGCCTGACCGAGTGAAAGCCTGAACGAGTGATAGCCTGACCGAGTGAAAGCCTGAACGAGTGAAAGCCTGACCGAGTGAAAGCCTGACCGAGTGAAAGCCTGAGCGAGAGATAGCCTGACCGAGTGAAAGCCTGACCGAGTGATAGCCTGACCGAGTGAAAGCCTGACCGAGTGAAAGCCTGAACGAGTGAAAGCCTGACCGAGTGAAAGCCTGAACGAGTGAAAGCCTGACCGAGTGAAAGCCTGAACGAGTGAAAGCCTGACCGAGTGAAAGCCTGACCGAGTGAAAGCCTGACCGAGTGAAAGCCTGACCGAGTGAAAGCCTGAACGAGTGAAAGCCTGAGCGAGAGATAGCCTGACCGAGTGAAAGCCTGACCGAGTGATAGCCTGACCGAGTGAAAGCCTGAACGAGTGATAGCCTGACCGAGTGAAAGCCTGAACGAGTGAAAGCCTGACCGAGTGAAAGCCTGACCGAGTGAAAGCCTGAGCGAGAGATAGCCTGACCGAGTGAAAGCCTGACCGAGTGAAAGCCTGACCGAGTGAAAGCCTGAACGAGTGAAAGCCTGACCGAGTGAAAGCCTGAACGAGTGAAAGCCTGACCGAGTGAAAGCCTGAACGAGTGAAAGCCTGACCGAGTGAAAGCCTGACCGAGTGAAAGCCTGACCGAGTGAAAGCCTGACCGAGTGAAAGCCTGAACGAGTGAAAGCCTGAACGAGTGAAAGCCTGACCGAGTGAAAGCCTGAACGAGTGAAAGCCTGAACGAGTGAAAGCCTGACCGAGTGAAAGCCTGACCGAGTGAAAGCCTGACCGAGTGACTCTCGTCCAGTTCCTCACGCAGTCAGATTCTCTTTTCCTAGTCTCTTCCGACCGCGTTTTCTTTGCTTTTTCCATCGTCGAGTATCACGTCTGAAATGCGCGCAAGTGTCTTTATGCTTCATATGTTGTTGATGTGTGTGACGTCGTTGCCGTAAAGCAGGGGTCGGCAAAAATGGCCCGCCAGCAATATTTTCTGGCCCGCCGGATTATTTTGGAAGTCCGTTTTTTTTATTTATTTTTTTTTTTTTTTTTTACTATAACGGTTTACAAATAGGCCCCGTGAATCAGTGATGCGCGGGATGATCCAAAAGGAGCGACGAGTGCCTGCGGTCACCCGCGGTTACGAGTCATCCAAAAATATTTTTAATGATATTCGGGTCGCGGTTGGTCGGGTCGTTTGAAATAAAGATGCCAATTAAACCATTGTAATTTATATAGTAGGCTCCTAGACATAATGTTCTATGAAATACATAGGTCTACACTTTATTGGCTGAATAACTGCGCGAGGATGACGCACGAGCTCAGTCTGCAGAGATGAAAGTGGGAAATCCTTATTTACCTGAATGTTGAGCGCGTTATTAACTTTTGAATAAGAGCTGAAGCGGGACAAAATGCCCGATTTCCCAAAACGTTGAACTGAGCAATGCCATTGTGCCATTTTAATAGGCTACTTTTAAACGCATATAGCTCAGTAATGTCAGTTTTATCCTATTTTCTGAGAGGGGGGGGGGGGGGGGGTTTGTTGGGAAATTCGGAGGAGAGACGCACACGTCGATTAGACTGGATAAACACATGCAGCATCTTAATTGTTAAGAAAATGCAACGAAATAAATGAGTAAATCAAGCCTTTATTACAAAACACAGCATTCAGAAAAATGCGCACCCCTAGTTCCTACGTATATGGCCCAATATGCGGGCCAGGAAGCGGGTCGGGTACAATATGTTCTTTCTTTTGTTTGCGGTCCGAGTTGCGGGCGGGTTGAAAACGTCGGTCGGGTGCGGGTTGTTTATACATTGACCCGCGCATCACTGCCGTGTATCATTCGTTCAATCGTCCCCCCCCGATTAATTTATCGTTAATAAGACGTATCCGCGGCATTTTCTCGTGTGCTTAAATGGTCCAGTGGTAGAACTTTCGTCAAGTGTGTAAAAGGTTCTGAGTTCTAATCTGCATTTGTATAGTTTTTTTTTTTTTTTCGTTTTTTTTTCTTCATCAAAACCGATTATGCTCATCAGTGGTTGTATATAAGTAGTAGGGACACGTTTTGTGTGCATTATATATTGTGATTTCACCGTAACGAATAGGCCTATTCCATGTAGCTGGCCCGCCATCTACTGGATAAAAAAAATATTGGCCCGCGGCCAAAGTTACTTGCCGACCCCTGCCGTAAAGCAAGTCGTGATTCTGGCGAGATTTGTCGGGGCGCTGCTCTCAAACTTGCATTGCTGGTTTTTTCCAGCGGCGTCCCCCCCAAGCTTTACTACCAGGATGATTCGCCCTAGTTTGTTTACCACCGAAATGACTTTGAAGCTGTTATATTAAGGTGTAATTTCTACATAGTGTGCCTTTAAGAGCTCGCTCAAGTACTGCGGAGCTAACCTATTTAGTGCTTTGTAAGTAATCAGCAATATTTTAAAATGTATACGATGTTTAATAGGCAGCCAATGCAGTGTTGACAGAACGGGGCTAATATGGTCATACTTCCTGGTTCTGGTAATAACTCGAGCGGCTGCGTTTTGGACCAGCTGTAGTTTGTTTATTAAGCGTGCAGGGCAACCACCCAGTAGAGCATTACAATAATCTAGCCTTGAGGTCATGAACGCATCAACTAATTGTTACGCATTTGTCAATGAGAGAATACCGTGTAATTTAGATATATTTTTAAGATGGAAAAATGCGGTTTTACAGATACTAGACATGTGACTTTCAAATGAAAGATTGGTATCAAAGAGCACACACACACATACACACACACGCACACACACACACACACCCACACACACACGCACGCACGCACGCACGCACGCACGCACGCACGCACGCACGCACGCACGCACGCACACACTCACTTACACACACACACACACATACACACTTACAAACACACACACACGCACGCACGCACACACACTCACTTACACACACACACACACACACACTTACACACACACACACACACACACGCACACATACACACGCACACACACACGCACGCACACACACACACTCACTTACACACACGCACACACACACACACCCAGGTTCCTAACCGACGACGAGGACTTGCTCAAGTATCTGCTCACTTCTGTTGACCACCAAGAAATGACAGAAAACAGCTTTACTCTAATCCCAGGTTCATCAATGTCTGAAAGTTGGAGATTAAATCTGTTTAAAAATATTGAATGTTCAGCCAAAAAAAGTGTTAGGTAACTCAACTGTGCATCAGCCGTGTAACATTATTGCTTCATGTGAGGATTTTCAACAGTATTTTTTTTTTTTTAGTAACATTAATGAGTAGCACAGTAATAAACACACACGTGTCTGTGTCTCTGCATCTGTGAGGGTTATAGTGGGAATATCAGTGCTAAGTGTCGCCTTGTGACACCTCTATATCAAGGCTAAGAGAAGTACACATACTTTAGTTCACAAATGTGAAGGAGGATAAAATACGGTAAAATAAGTATGGGTATGATTTAATTGGGGTCAGGCCTCTAGTTCTCTATCTTTTGTATGTAAGACTTTTATGTTTGGTGCAGAAACATCCTGTAGTTGGCAAAATGGACTTTTATTTTGACAGGAGAGCTCCTTGCAGGAAGGAAGGCCTTGTTTAGAGAAAAAGCCAAGCCAGAGGGGAAGGAGAGACATGTACTGGCCATGTCTTCATGAGCGTGAGACTCGTCCTCAAGTTCTGGAATGGAAGCTTCTTCGGCTGCTGAAGCCTCAGCAGCTCGATCTGGGTCTGACAGAACCCATGAGGACGTTCGTGACAAGGAAGACTCTCGCTCCAGATTGCTCAGGCTATCCGCATCTCCACAGACACTTGAGCCTTCAACTTCCAACGAGCTGACCAGAGACTGATTCTCCAGGGTGTCTTGGATAGGAAGGAAGCTCACATCAAGCAAAAGATTCCTGTGCACACCCTTGCTCTGGCCAGAGGCATTGCTGATCTTGTAGATGTGAGTCTTGGGGTTACGCTCCACTACCGTATACACAGCAGGTTCCCACTTGTCGGCTAACTTCTTCTTTCCTTTCTCTCCCTTGTTCGCGAGCAGCACTCGGGCTCCAACATGTAAGGAAACCCCTCTGACCTTTTTATTGTACTGATGAGCCTGCTGTTCCTGCTCTTTAGTGGCATGCTGCTGAGCGATGTTGGCTGCCTCAGACAGGTAAGATAGCAGGGTCCTTGAGTAGCTGCTGAAGTCTGTCACAGTGAGGTCGTGCAGAACAGACTGAAAGACAACATCAACTGGGAGCCTTGGAACGCGGCCAAACATCAAGTGGAAGGGTGCATAGCCGGTTGTTTCGTGAGCAGTCGCGTTGTATGCAAATGTCAGCGTCTGGATCTGCTGTGGCCATTCTTGCTTGGCTCTCAGAGGAAGACTCCGTATCATGTTGCCCAGTGTGCGGTTAAAGCGCTCTGTGACTCCGTTGCCCATTGGGTGATATGCCGTTGTATGAGACTTGGCCACCCCCGACAGCTGCAGCAACTCAGACACCAGCTCACTCTCAAAATTAGGGCCCTGGTCAGAGTGGATGCGCTCAGGGAACCCGTAGACACAAAAGACACAATCCCATAACTTTCTGGCCACTTGCTTGGCAGTCTGGTTCCTGCAAGGAAAGGCAAAAGCCATTTTCGTAAAGTGGTCAGTCACCACCAGCACATCAACAGAGTTCTTGTTCTTATCCTCTGCTGACCAAAAGTCAATGCAGACCAGTTCCATGGCAGCTGAAGTTTTAATACTTTCCAAGGGGGCTCGTGCTGAGGGCTCCGGAGATTTTGCAAGTACACACCTCTCACAGCATCGCACATGCTCTCTCGTATCTCTCTCCATACTGGGCCAGAAGAAGCGCTGTCTCGCCAGATGGAGCGTCCTCGCCTGTCCTTGATGTCCTGCCAAGTCATGAACTCCCTTCAAGGCCTCACCCCTCAAACTGGCTGGCAGTAGCAACTGGAATCTTCTCATCCTACTCATAGGGTCCTTCGTTTCTCGGTACAAGACACCATTCCGAATGACTAGCCTCTCCCAGTGTTTCAGTAATGCCAACGAACTGGGGCCCATATTGTGCCTTTCTCGTCTGGATGGGCGACGTCCGCGGACCACAAACGGGAGTACCGAAGATATCGTGGGATCCTGAAGCTGCTTATCTTCCAATTCACGCAGAGTGAGAGAGGGCAGGGTACACTGGCCTGCAGGTTGCAGCTGTTGGACATGTTGGCCAAGACAAAGAGCCCTGTTCTCCACACCACTCCTCCAGGAACTGTGAGAGGCTAGAGCAGCTTTGACTTCAGCTGCACTGTAGGAGCCTGCAGTGTAATGTGGTGGCTCGTGCTGTTGAACCGCTTGGAGGTGTTGGATGCCCAGTCTGAATGTCTGTTGCACCTCCGCAGTCTCCGCACCTTCAGCCTCCTGCACTAGGTTACCATATGGCTCTTGGATCAGACGCCTGCTAACTGAAGTGGTAAACGGATCTCGACTGAGTGCGTCTGCTACAACATTTTTTGGGCCTGGGATGTATTTCAGGTCGAAGTTGTATGAAGACAGTTTGGCTACCCATCTCTGTTCGTATGCATCGAGCTTGGGCTTGGTCATGATGTGGGTCAGCGGGTTGTTGTCTGTCCACACAGTAAAGTCATGCCCTTTCAGCCAGTGACTGAACTTCTCAGAGACGCTCCACTTCAATGCCATAAACTCAAGACGATGAGCGGGATATCTTTGCTGTGACTTGCTGAGGGTCTTACTGGCAAAAGCAATGGGGCGAGCCTAGTCCTCCCCTACTGGCAATTGTGACAACACAGCCCCAAGCCCGTCCAGGGATGCATCAATGGACAGGATGAATGGTCTTGAGAAATCAGGATGGGCCAATACAGCACAGTTGAGCTGTCTGTCTTGAGCTTCTGGAAAGCCTTCTCGCATTCAGGAGTCCAATCCGCTGCAGTCAGTTTCCTGTACATACCCGCACCTCCACCACTCCGACCAGTCTGGCCTCTCCTCTTCTGGCCTGCCGTCAAGGCAAACAGGGGCTTGGCAATGGCTGAGCAGCCAGGAATGAAAGACTGGTAGAAGAACACCATGCCAAGAAATGACTTCAGCCTCTTTACAGATGGGGTACGACCATCCTCCTCCATCAGAGCCTCCTTTGGCATCTTGCAGATGACATCAACTTTGTTGGGATCCACCGCAACCCCACTTTGGTCGATGACGTGACCAAGGAACCTCACTGACCTCATCAGAAGGTGGCATTTCTTGGGGCTCAGCTTGAGGTTGTTGTCTCTGAGCTTACCGAAGACCACTTGGAGCCTGTTTAGTGCTTCCTCTTCAGTGGGCGCAAAGACAAGTAGGTCGTCTAAGTAGCAGAGCAGGCTGGTGAAGTTAAGGCTGCCGAAGATGCTCAGCATCATACGCATGAACGATGCTGGGCTGTTACAAAGCCCCTGCGGCATCCTGTTGTACTCATACAAACCAACAGGTGTCGTGAAGGCTGTATACTTCTTGTGGTCTTCACACATCGGAACATTATAGAAGCCCGAGGTCAGATCCATTGTACTGAAAACAGCATTACCTCCCAGTGCTGCTAGACAGTCGCCCTGATGAGGCAGTGGGTGAGCATCTTTTAAAGTCCGTGCATTCAGCCACCTGAAGTCTGTGCAGATTCTGAGCCCACCATCTTTCTTCCACACCATGACGAGAGGGGATGCATACTCACTGATGGACTTGCGGATGATCCCTCTCTCCTCCATGTCTGAGAGCACGCGTCGTAGCTGTTGGTAATGTGCAGGAGGGACTCTCCTATATGGCATGCGAAATGGGCGATCGTCTGTCAGGCGAATGCTGTGCACAAACTCTCTCGCCTCGCCACAATCAAGTGAGTGTCTGGAGAAGATGTCTTCATACTCTCGAACCAGTTCGACAAGACGTTTCTTCGCCCAAAAGCTGGCTTGGCATGAGTCAATGTCCAAATCGCTCAACCCCAGGTTTGACAGTCGTTCTTTGAGGTCAGCGTCCGTGGCAGCTGGAACTATAACACTCTCTGGCTCCAAGCCCTCCATCTCACACAGACCTTGCTGAACGTTGAAGTCCTCCACAGCAAGACACGGGAACACATCAGCGATGATGGCATTACGTCTCAATGTGATTGGCTTCGGCGAAAGATTCGTCATCTTTAAGGGCACCCACCTGTCAGCCCACATCGCAGTGATGACACGACCCACAAGGACATCCCGTGGACCTGACCTGGAACCACATGGCTCCACAATGACTGTGCTGCCTGGAGACATCGGCACCTTGCTGGACAGCCTACCCCACACTAGGTGTTCGTGTTTCGGTTCTAGTGTGACAGCATGAGGCAGCTTCAAAGGGCCGATCTTGTCTGGGACATCCTCACTCTTCCATCTTGTAGTGTAGGACAGCATATCAAGGAACTGGTCACAGTCTGACGGTACTTTCTTGCCTCCAGCTGATATGAGTCTCCAGTAGTTTTCATCGCTCTTCATGGTACGTGCAAGGTGCTTGAGGACGTTTGAACCGATGATGAGTTCATCACGCTGGCCCGGCACAAGCAGAACAGGAACAGCGCACTTCACTCCATACACAGACAGCGTCAAGTTATAAACACCTTTGGGACGTGTCTGCTTTCCCCCACAACCCACAAGCACGATTCTTTCGGCTGATTCAGGCTCTTTAAGAAGGACTCCCGCCACCTTGAGTAATGCTTCAGCCCCCTCACTCATCGTACAAGCCATTGATCCTGAGTCAATCATGCCCTTCAGCTCCACCTTGTCATTAACCACAACCTGGACGTAGAATAATTCACTGAAAGCTGGCACCTCTCCAGACCCTTGAACCACGACCTGAAGACCTTCTGGTACGGTTGAGCAGGCATTAACATAAAGTAGCTCCAAGTCCTCGTCTCCAATGAGGGTTTCGTGTTGATCCCCCACACTGCCCCTCTCCAAGTGTGGGCTCTCTAGTTTCCCGCCGGCGGCCCTCGTCTGGCATCAGCCTGGCCCATCCGCTTCCGTCCATACTTGACACAGTCCTTCTTCCAGTGACCAGGAGCAAAACACGCGAGACACAGGTTTTCTCTCCTGCAATGTGCGAGCGTGGAATGTCTGACATCGTCACAGACTCTACAACTCCTCCTCTGAAAGGGCATTGGAGCATATGATGGCTCTTGTGCAGGGGCTTGGACATTCTGACGCACCACCAAGTGATCTAGAAGACTGATCAGTGCATTCATGCTATTCACACCAACAGCTGCGGCAGTGGCGTGACTAGACTGGGGAGTTTGAAAGCATGCTGGTGACTGTGCATGTTGTGGAACAGACTGTGCATGGGATGGTTGAGGCACAAACAGTTCTGCTAAAGGTGAAAGCTGTGATGTTGGCGTCTGAACTGATGCGTTAGCAAACATAGTGGCTTGAGGCAGAACGAACCCCTGGGAAAAGGGCAGCTGAAACTGGGGCTCTGCTGGCGCTGGTTGAGACAGCTCTGGCTCTCGTGACATGGCTGACTGGGTGTGAGTGACTATGTGTCTCTGTGGAGTATGAGAACTGGTCAGCGTGCGCATCCTGAGTTCCCTCTGGTAGGCGTCAATGCGTTCCTGGACCTCGCTCGTGGTCCACTCCTCAGCCGCCTTGAAGCTGAGTCTGTTAGAGAGTATGGGGTCTGGGCAAAACTTGATGAACATCATGCATACCTCCCGTCCCGGATCTTCAACACTTCATTTCTGTCTCTTTAGGCACTCGTCAGCGATATCAATGGCGTTATTCAACCTGATCCAGTAGTCCATCACCCCTTCGTCTCGCAGTGGCCTGGTGTTGTAAAAGTCAGCCATTGGCATGGATGAGTAGGTCAACTCACTAAAGTGTTGTTTTAGTATGTCATAGACAAAGTCAGGAGTTGCGTCAGTAGAGGTATGTCGTAGAGTAACCCGCACTACATCTCTAGCCTTCCCCCTTAGCTTAGCTAATATCTCCTGTAGCTGCTGGTGTACTGGAACATTACTCTTACGAAAATATGCCCCTACCATTTCCACCCACTCCCGGACAGAACACTTATCACTGCTATCACCCCTATAAATAGGTGGCCCCTTAGCATCAGATTGCATTACTAGCCTAACACCGGACAAATTAAACTCCGTCGGTTGCTGTTCAGGCTGTGAACCCCCCTTTTTTACAGATGTGTCGTGTGCTGTTACATCACTGTTACGTTGCAGCTGGTCTGCAATAGACTGGCCAATTTGGCTGGCTAACTCTGTAATAAGGGCTCTTACATCATCACTAGACGCTGATGTGGTACGCTGCTCACTTGGTGAAAGACTGGGGGGAAACTGGACACGACTGGAACACGCCCTGGGCGTTCTCAACCCTCCCACATCAGGCGACTGAACCTCGTCCATGAATAACCTCCCCCTTCCAAACCCCGCAGTATCATACACATCTCTATCAAAAACCCCCGTACCCACTGGTGTATTTACTGAGTCCATTGTGCAATACTTGGGTGAAACAATGCAGTCCCCACGGCGATCGAAGTGGCGTCGATACTCGAAGAATCCAGAAGGTCACGGCACCAATGGAACCCGTCTTGTCTTTCTGCGTTGTGTTCTGGGTTGTTCTCAAGTAGACACGGGGGCACAGGCTGTCACAATGCAGTTTATTATCTGCGGTCATAAACAATATGGCAATGAGTGTTGCGTGACATCAGGTTAGCATCTCAGTCAAATCCAGTATTGCTCTGCTTGTATTCACATTAATCACCTCTTTTCATAAAGAAAAACTACATACATTTGTAATCAAAACAAATACAAAAAAATATCACAGATATTCCCAATAGAAAAACACATTGTAAATTCCCCTTAGTCATACATTAATTCCATTATATAAACTACACATATATTCATTGTCATCTCGAACCAATATGCACAAACACACAAAAAAAACATACCTGCGGTCATAAACAATATGGCAATGAGTGTTGCGTGACATCAGGTTAGCATCTACAAAAAATAGCATCACGTCAATACAATGTTAATGGCCTGCCGTACAGCTAGCTCACCACGTGCTGCAGCAGCTACGAACAGCATTTAACATATAATAAACACAATATCGCGGCTCGTAGTTCATTAAGACTACTGCAAGATTCACTCATCATCATAGACACTCTTACACTGTGATAAGTCAACAAATAAGTGATAATAGTAACTTATATCTCCGTTTTATTATCGGAGAGACCTGACGTGAACTCACCTCAGTCAAATCCAGTATTGCTCTGACTGAGGTCAAACTTGCGCGGCGCAAGTCTCCGGTCTGATGACGTCACACGCACGCACTGCACTAACCCGACGCGCAGGCAGAATGAACCCAAAACGAAACTCCCAGTAATACAAAAAGTAATATTTCTGGTGGAATTCATAAGTATACAAATAAACCTGCTACAGACATGTGAGGTGAACCTGTTTGAACCAGGCAGACTAGTATGGATAGCTTTCTACATTGAAATCGTTCATGGATTTATAACCCATTGAGGTTCAAAGGAAGACTTGGGTTTTTTGCTATTTTCATCACTTTTGGAGGATTATTACCATTTTTTTCTGGACATTTTTGATTCACTTTTTGGGGCTCAAGGATTAAGGATTCACGCACAAGGACAATACATGGACTATTTGATCAAGGACTATTGGATAAGTGTTCATTTCTCTGATTTGACTATTGAGTTATCAATATACTTTGTTGGTCAACCTGTTTAGGCCTATCTTTGTCTGATTTCAAGTAATGACACAGTTTTTTCATTATTCATTCATGCTCTGTGAGTGTCCTGAACTTTAAGTAACTGCTGGTTTATTTGAGTTGCAAGCCAAGTTTGTTACAGCCTGTAGAGGGCAGCACTCTCTCTCTCACACACACACACACACACACACACACACACACACACACACACACATGCTTCTTCTTCTTCTTCTTCTTCATGAACACCTCCTGATCACATCTGAGGTTGTGTCTGATATCGCCCCCTACAGCCTCGTTCACTATTCCCTACAGTACTCCACTAATATAGTCCCCTTGAAGGAGTGAATCCAGATGAGCTTTTGTTCTTGCTGTTTAAACATCATTTGAAATTTAGCAAACTGGCAGCTCCAGTCGTAATTAAAAGATTGATTTTGAACTCTGTCATGGAAACTAGCATGTAAAAACCTTAATTAAAAATGTAACATCAATTAAACCTGTATGATATTAGCCACATTGGACCAGTGGTTTGGAAATGAATGATGAGCTGTGGCTCCATCTACTGGTCAGACTCGGGACTATTCGGCACGACCCTCACAGTGCATTATGGGATTGAATGAGTGCACTTGATAACGTCTTCCACTATGGTTTCGGACACTACAAACCAGACTGACCGACTCCATCACGCCACAGACTGACCGACTCCATCACGCCACAGACTGACCGACTCCATCACGCCGCAGACTGACCGACTCCATCACGCCACAGACTGACCGACTCCATCACGCCACAGACTGACCGACTCCATCACGCCGCAGACTGACCGACTCCATCACGCCACAGACTGACCGACTCCATCACGCGGCAGATTGACCGACTCCATCACGCCACAGACTGACCGACTCCATCACGCGGCAGATTGACCGACTCCATCACGCCACAGACTGACCGACTCCATCACGCCACAGACTGACCGACTCCATCACGCGGCAGATTGACCGACTCCATCACGCGGCAGACTGACCGACTCCATCACGCGGCAGACTGACCGACTCCATCACGCCACAGACTGACCGACTCCATCACGCCACAGACTGACCGACTCCATCACGCCACAGACTTACCGACTCCATCACGCGGCAGACTGACCGACTCCATCACGCGGCAGACTGACCGACTCCATCACGCCGCAGACTGACCGACTCCATCACGCCGCAGACTGACCGACTCCATCACGCCACAGACTGACCGACTCCATCACGCCACAGACTGACCGACTCCATCACGCGGCAGACTGACCGACTCCATCACGCCACAGACTGACCGACTCCATCACGCCACAGACTGACCGACTCCATCACGCGGCAGACTGACCGACTCCATCACGCCGCAGACTGACCGACTCCATCACGCCACAGACTGACCGACTCCATCACGCCACAGACTGACCGACTCCATCACGCCACAGACTGACCGACTCCATCACGCCACAGACTGACCGACTCCATCACGCGGCAGACTGACCGACTCCATCACGCCACAGACTGACCGACTCCATCACGCCACAGACTGACCGACTCCATCACGCGGCAGACTGACCGACTCCATCACGCGGCAGACTGACCGACTCCATCACGCCGCAGACTGACCGACTCCATCACGCCACAGACTGACCGACTCCATCACGCCACAGACTGACCGACTCCATCACGCCACAGACTGACCGACTCCATCACGCTGCAGACTTACCGACTCCATCACGCGGCAGACTTACCGACTCCATCACGCCGCAGACTGACCGACTCCATCACGCCGCAGACTGACCGACTCCATCACGCCGCAGACTGACCGACTCCATCACGCCACACACTGACCGACTCCATCACGCCGCAGACTGACCGACTCCATCACGCCGCAGACTGACCGACTCCATCACGCCACAGACTTACCGACTCCATCACGCGGCAGACTGACCGACTCCATCACGCGGCAGACTGACCGACTCCATCACGCCGCAGACTGACCGACTCCATCACGCCGCAGACTGACCGACTCCATCACGCCACACACTGACCGACTCCATCACGCCGCAGATTGACCGACTCCATCACGCCGCAGACTGACCGACTCCATCACGCCGCAGACTGACCGACTCCATCACGCCACAGACTGACCGACTCCATCACGCCGCAGATTGACCGACTCCATCACGCCACAGACTGACCGACTCCATCACGCCACAGACTGACCGACTCCATCACGCGGCAGACTTACCGACTCCATCACGCGGCAGACTTACCGACTCCATCACGCGGCAGACTGACCGACTCCATCACGCCGCAGACTGACCGACTCATCACGCCACAGACTGACCGACTCCATCACGCCACACACTGACCGACTCCATCACGCCACACACTGACCGACTCCATCACGCCGCAGATTGACCGACTCCATCACGCCACAGACAGACCGACTCCATCACGCCACACACTGACCGACTCCATCACGCCACACACTGACCGACTCCATCACGCCACAGACAGACCGACTCCATCACACCGCAGACTGACCGACTCCATCAAGCCACACACTGACCGACTCCATCACGCGGCAGACTGACCGACTCCATCACGCCACACACTGACCGACTCCATCACGCCACAGACAGACCGACTCCATCACGCCGCAGACAGACCGACTCCATCACGCCGCAGACTGACCGACTCCATCACGCCACAGACTGACCGACTCCATCACGCGGCAGACTGACCGACTCCATCACGCCACAGACTGACCGACTCCATCACGCCACAGACTGACCGACTCCATCACGCGGCAGACTGACCGACTCCATCACGCGGCAGACTGACCGACTCCATCACGCCGCAGACTGACCGACTCCATCACGCCACAGACTGACCGACTCCATCACGCCACAGACTGACCGACTCCATCACGCCACAGACTGACCGACTCCATCACGCTGCAGACTTACCGACTCCATCACGCGGCAGACTTACCGACTCCATCACGCCGCAGACTGACCGACTCCATCACGCCGCAGACTGACCGACTCCATCACGCCGCAGACTGACCGACTCCATCACGCCACACACTGACCGACTCCATCACGCCGCAGATTGACCGACTCCATCACGCCGCAGACTGACCGACTCCATCACGCCGCAGACTGACCGACTCCATCACGCCGCAGATTGACCGACTCCATCACGCCACAGACTGACCGACTCCATCACGCCACAGACTGACCGACTCCATCACGCGGCAGACTTACCGACTCCATCACGCGGCAGACTTACCGACTCCATCACGCGGCACACTGACCGACTCCATCACGCCGCAGATTGACCGACTCCATCACGCCGCAGACTGACCGACTCCATCACGCCGCAGACTGACCGACTCCATCACGCCACAGACTGACCGACTCCATCACGCCGCAGATTGACCGACTCCATCACGCCACAGACTGACCGACTCCATCACGCCACAGACTGACCGACTCCATCACGCGGCAGACTTACCGACTCCATCACGCGGCAGACTTACCGACTCCATCACGCGGCAGACTGACCGACTCCATCACGCCGCAGACTGACCGACTCATCACGCCACAGACTGACCGACTCCATCACGCCACACACTGACCGACTCCATCACGCCACACACTGACCGACTCCATCACGCCGCAGATTGACCGACTCCATCACGCCACAGACAGACCGACTCCATCACGCCACACACTGACCGACTCCATCACGCCACACACTGACCGACTCCATCACGCCACAGACAGACCGACTCCATCACACCGCAGACTGACCGACTCCATCAAGCCACACACTGACCGACTCCATCACGCCGCAGACTGACCGACTCCATCACGCCGCAGATTGACCGACTCCATCACGCCGCAGACTGACCGACTCCATCACGCCGCAGACTGACCGACTCCATCACGCCACAGACTGACCGACTCCATCACGCCACAGACTGACCGACTCCATCACGCCACAGACTGACCGACTCCATCACGCCACACACTGACCGACTCCATCACGCCACAGACTGACCGACTCCATCACGTGGCAGACTTACCGACTCCATCACGCGGCAGACTGACCGACTCCATCACGCGGCAGACTGACCGACTCCATCACGCCGCAGACTGACCGACTCCATCATGCCGCGGACTGACCGACTCCATCACGCCACACACTGACCGACTCCATCACGCCGCAGATTGACCGACTCCATCACGCCGCAGACTGACCGACTCCATCACGCCGCAGACTGACCGACTCCATCACGCCACAGACTGACCGACTCCATCACGCCGCAGATTGACCGACTCCATCACGCCACAGACTGACCGACTCCATCACGCCACAGACTGACCGACTCCATCACGCGGCAGACTTACCGACTCCATCACGCGGCAGACTTACCGACTCCATCACGCGGCAGACTGACCGACTCCATCACGCCGCAGACTGACCAACTCCATCACGCCACAGACTGACCGACTCCATCACGCCACACACTGACCGACTCCATCACGCCACACACTGACCGACTCCATCACGCCGCAGATTGACCGACTCCATCACGCCACAGACAGACCGACTCCATCACGCCACACACTGACCGACTCCATCACGCCACACACTGACCGACTCCATCACGCCGCAGATTGACCGACTCCATCACGCCACAGACAGACCGACTCCATCACGCCACAGACAGACCGACTCCATCACACCGCAGACTGACCGACTCCATCACGCCACACACTGACCGACTCCATCACGCCGCAGACTGACCGACTCCATCACGCCACACACTGACCGACTCCATCACGCCGCAGATTGACCGACTCCATCACGCCGCAGACTGACCGACTCCATCACGCCGCAGACTGACCGACTCCATCACGCCGCAGATTGACCGACTCCATCACGCCACACACTGACCGACTCCATCACGTGGCAGACTTACCGACTCCATCACGCGGCAGACTGACCGACTCCATCACGCGGCAGACTGACCGACTCCATCACGCCGCAGACTGACCGACTCCATCACACCACAGACTGACCGACTCCATCACGCGGCAGACTGACCGACTCCATCACGCCGCAGACTGACCGACTCCATCACGCGGCAGACTGACCGACTCCATCACGCCGCAGACTGACCGACTCCATCACGCCACAGACTGACCGACTCCATCACGCCACAGACTGTGCTAATGAGGATGATGATCTGATCTGTGCTAATGAGGATGATGATCTGATCTGTGCTAACGAGGATGAAGATCTGATCTGTGCTAACGAGGATGATGATCTGATCTGTGCTAACGAGGATGATGATCTGATCTGTGCTAACGAGGATGATGATCTGATCTGTGCTAATGAGGATGATGATCTGATCTGTGCTAATGAGGATGATGATCTGATCTGTGCTAATGAGGATGATGATCTGATCTGTGCTAATGAGGATGATGATCTGATCTGTGCTAATGAGGATGATGATCTGATCTGTGCTAATGAGGATGATGATCTGATCTGTGCTAATGAGGATGATGCTCTGATCTGTGCTAATGAGGATGATGATCTGATCTGTGCTAACGAGGATGATGATCTGTTCTGTGCTAATGAGGATGATGATCTGATCTGTGCTAACGAGGATGATGATCTGTTCTGTGCTAATGAGGATGATGATCTGATCTGTGCTAACGAGGATGATGATCTGATCTGTGCTAATGAGGATGATGATCTGATCTGTGCTAATGAGGATGATGATCTGATCTGTGCTAATGAGGATGATTATCTGATCTGTGCTAACGAGGATGATGATCTGATCTGTGCTAACGAGGATGATGATCTGATCTGTGCTAACGAGGATGATGATCTGATCTGTGCTAATGAGGATGATGATCTGATCTCTGCTAATGAGGATGATGATCTGATCTGTGCTAATGAGGATGATGATCTGATCTGTGCTAACGAGGATGATGATCTGATCTGTGCTAATGAGGATGATGATCTGATCTGTGCTAACGAGGATGATGATCTGATCGGTGCTAACGAGGATGATGATCTGATCTGTGCTAATGAGGATGATGATCTGATCTGTGCTAATGAGGATGATGATCTGATCTGTGCTAATGAGGATGATGATCTGATCTCTGCTAATGAGGATGATGATCTGATCTGTGCTAATGAGGATGATGATCTGATCTGTGCTAACGAGGATGATGATCTGATCTGTGCTAATGAGGATGATGATCTGATCGGTGCTAACGAGGATGATGATCTGATCTGTGCTAACGAGGATGATGATCTGATCTGTGCTAACGAGGATGATGATCTGATCTGTGCTAATGAGGATGATGATCTGATCTGTGCTAACGAGGATGATGATCTGATCTGTGCTAACGAGGATGATGATCTGATCTGTGCTAACGAGGATGATGATCTGATCTGTGCTAACGAGGATGATGATCTGATCTGTGCTAATGAGGATGATGATCTGATCTGTGCTAACGAGGATGATGATCTGATCTGTGCTAACGAGGATGATGATCTGATCTGTGCTAACGAGGATGATGATCTGATCTGTGCTAATGAGGATGATGATCTGATCTGTGCTAATGAGGATGATGATCTGATCTGTGCTAATGAGGATGATGATCTGATCTGTGCTAATGAGGATGATGCTCTGATCTGTGCTAATGAGGATGATGATCTGATCTGTGCTAACGAGGATGATGATCTGTTCTGTGCTAATGAGGATGATGATCTGATCTGTGCTAACGAGGATGATGATCTGTTCTGTGCTAATGAGGATGATGATCTGATCTGTGCTAACGAGGATGATGATCTGATCTGTGCTAATGAGGATGATGATCTGATCTGTGCTAATGAGGATGATGATCTGATCTGTGCTAATGAGGATGATTATCTGATCTGTGCTAACGAGGATGATGATCTGATCTGTGCTAACGAGGATGATGATCTGATCTGTGCTAACGAGGATGATGATCTGATCTGTGCTAACGAGGATGATGATCTGATCTGTGCTAATGAGGATGATGATCTGATCTGTGCTAATGAGGATGATGATCTGATCTGTGCTAACGAGGATGATGATCTGATCTGTGCTAACGAGGATGATGATCTGATCTGTGCTAACGAGGATGATGATCTGATCTGTGCTAACGAGGATGATGATCTGATCTGTGCTAACGAGGATGATGATCTGATCTGTGCTAACGAGGATGATGATCTGATCTGTGCTAACGAGGATGATGATCTGATCTGTGATAACGAGGTTGATGATCTGATCTGTGCTAACGAGGATGATGATCTGATCTGTGCTAACGAGGATGATGATCTGATCTGTGCTAACGAGGATGATGATCTGATCTGTGCTAATGAGGATGATGATCTGATCTGTGCTAATGAGGATGATGATCTGATCTGTGCTAATGAGGATGATGATCTGATCTGTGCTAATGAGGATGATGATCTGATCTGTGCTAATGAGGATGATGATCTGATCTGTGCTAATGAGGATGATGATCTGATCTGTGCTAATGAGGATGATGATCTGATCTGTGCTAATGAGGATGATGATCTGATCTGTGCTAACGAGGATGATGCTCTGATCTGTGCTAACGAGGATGATGCTCTGATCTGTGCTAACGAGGATGATGATCTGATCTGTGCTAACGAGGATGATGATCTGATCTGTGCTAATGAGGATGATGATCTGATCTGTGCTAATGAGGATGATGATCTGATCTGTGCTAATGAGGATGATGATCTGATCTGTGCTAATGAGGATGATGATCTGACACACTCTGTCAGTTCAAAGCTAGATTAAAGACACATCTCTTCGGCCTAGCATTCACATAACACATTATAGACTTCTAGAACTCAATGTTCGGCTGCATAGATCAGGTCAGCCGGAACTGGGAACACTTCCCTTAAATCCTGATGTACTCGTTACATCATAAGAAGAATGGCATCTACGCTAATTTTAGTGTCTTTGTTTATCCCGAGGTTTTCCCGCAGCCTGCCGGATCCAGATCTGAGGAAGGACCTTCGCCTGGACCCGATGACACCGCTGCGCTGAAGTGCCGACTAGACACTCTACAGATAAAGCATGTATTAAAATATCAAAATTTAAGACAAGTAGTTTGTTTAGACTTGGTTTGTAGAGAATTACAAACATGCGCACATATATTCAAACACACATAACTATAGAGTTAATTCTTGATGCGCACGTGAGCGCCATCAGTGTTTCTCACAGGTTCAGTGTAAAGTGTGTGTAGAGAGAACGCTGTCGTCTTAGCGGCCCCTAATTTAATAACTAATGATCCTCTCGACGGAAGTGAATCAATCAAAACTAACTTTAGCTGGAAAATAACATTATTCAAGAACCGCTATAAAGACAAAACAATCTGTTACCTTAAAGTATCCGTTTATCTCTGTAAAGCAGCTTTGAAACAGTCTACAAGCGCTGTATAAATGAAGATGACTTGACTTGAGCTGATCAGTGTGTGTAAGACTGACTAGCTTTACAGGGTTAGTTTGTAAAGACAGTCCTTCTGCAACTGGAACTGTGATTCTTCAGTTCTCCACTAGATGGTGATGAAAACCCAATAATAAATCAATGTGACTGGAACAAAAGCAAAATAGATTAATTTGTCAATTTATTTGACATATTAACATATTATATGAATCCAAAGGAGCACATATGTATTTTGCATTAATTGTTTATTCATACATTTATTGTAAAAATCTTTCCAGTGCTTGTCAAAACAAGTACATTTCTCTTTTATTTATCATCTTGACAAAAAGGATTTCAAGTCAGGTCAGCTTTATTTATATAGCGCTTTTTACAATACAGAGTGTATCAAAGCAGCTTCACAGTGATAACAGGAAAATAATACAACAAAGTTTGTTTCTAGAAGAATATTGCGTCATCGTCATCGTCCACCTGCAGTAAGGCGGATCAGTAAAATTGACTATTAAATGTCCCCAACTAAGCAAGCCAAAGCCAAGGCAACAGCGGCAGGAACCAGAACT